>MJUU01037829.1:85480-119576 GCA_002080025.1 Modiolus philippinarum
TTTTTTTTATGAATTACTGTATTTTATATTATATAAGCATTATGAGTGGAATATAGTATCTTGGTTTGTTGAACCTTAATCGAAACGATCAATAGTTTATAACAGTTGTAATATTAGAGTTATCCCTCTTCTTATATATATACCTAACTCTCCCTCCATTACAATTGTTCTATTGTGCTGTACCTAATTAATATAATTAGTGAGAAAGGTGAGTGTGTGTGTATGTATGGGTGGACGAATGTGTCTGCGTGTGAAAGTATACATGATTTGTTATGCCCGAAAGGGCCCTGTGATTAGGCCAATAAAGAATTTGAATTTGAATTTGAATTTAAAATAATGAGTGATCCCGCAAATGCGCAATCGGTGTATTAGACCAGGTACGGATTTTGTAGTTGTGACGGAGTTTCACCTGTGACAGAATACTAGTTCCACCTTCCACCATTATATTTGTTATGAGTTGTATGACAAGCCAAAGTGGGAAAAATACCTGAGTTAATTAATTCTTATACCTTTTCTTTATCTTTTTGTTATTGTATTCTTTCTTTCTTTTTTTACTTTTGATTACATACCACATGTCACGTATAAACTGTGCTATGTCAAATAAAATTATTTGAGTTGATTTGAAAATGGAAAATTAATTATCAATAATTTTAATGTAGATATTGTGATTTTTACGAACATAAAGTCAGATATTCGAAATTGTGAAAATATCTAAAATTACAAAAATTCCAATTTTTCAAAAAAATTTTTACCGAAAATCAAAATTTTATGGACTTTAATTAATGGTCTTAATTTCCAAAACTGAAGTAACACAACTGATAAGTTAGACCGATAAAAACTAGATCAAATGATGATCGAAAGTTGTTTAACTGAAAGGAATTGAACGAGCTTTTTTTTCATGTTCAGGTTCAAAAGCTTTATTTAAAGACGATATATAATAACAATAATTTATAACATTAGCTCTCATGAATTTTGAATTGTCTATATAAAAACTTAAAAAGAACAAACAGAAGCACATTCAGTACATAATTAAGACAATATTCAAGACAGTTACAGCACATTAAAACACATAGCAAATATTATTTAAAAAAAGTCTAAAATCGTTATTTTCGCAATTTTTTACAGGTGNNNNCTTTTTCGTGGTATACTCGGCATAAAAGTGGCCCTATATACTGTCTATGCGTGCAGGTTATGTTCGTCTTAACATGTTTTATTTTGAAGAGGGCACACAGAAGGACTGAAAAAAATCGGTCTGGTTCGGGGGAGCGGGAGTGGGTGCACGGAGTGTCCCAGCCCACGAACTATCTGTTTTTGTTTGATATTTTCACCCTTCCGACCATGATTAACCAAACTATGTATAAGTAAAAGTTATGTATTAGACATGTTGGACAAACTACATATCATTCTTGGAATATTAACTTATTTGATCCAATATATGTAAATGAGTTATATCGATGTTGTTTGTTTTCAACATGTTCATAACGAGCTATTATGGCTTACTAGTTTACAATTTCCCCCGTCTTTGCTTATTAGAAAAAAGAAGGGAAACGGGGAATGTGCCAAAAAAGACAACGACCCAAATGGGAGCAATAACAACTCAAAGCCACCATAAGATCTTCAATGAACGGTGAGGAAACCCCACACCCAACAGCAGGTCGGAGTCGGCCCCTAAATAGAGAGTAATCAAGTTCAGCGAAATAAACATCATCCTAGACTCCTAAAAACATAAAGTAAACTAACTAGAAAACAGACAAAACACACAAAGACTTAATAAATATCCTGACTTAGGACAGGCGCAAACCTGCTGCGGAGGGTTTAAACTAGTTTTATTGGGCCCAAAACTTCCCCTATAGCCAATGTGATAAATAAAAAACAAAATTTTGCTCTCGGTGCCAGAAACCCCCAAGTGTTCTACTGCCCTCGGCCTTTGGCCTCGGGCCATAGAACAATTGGGGATTTCTGACACCTTGGGCAAAATATTCTAGTCTATTGTCCTCATTTGCATTAAATAACTGTATAATGATTTCCACTCAAACCGGTCTTGAACTTATTATTTGAGGTATGAGCAAAGCTCATTGTTGAAGGCGTCTTGGCGACCTCAAGATGAAGAACAACAATAAAAGCGATTTGTCTAATGTGCATTTACTCCATATCCTTCCATTTTCAGTTATCCTTATACGTTGGCATTTGCCAAGGTGCCCTTTTTGTCTTCTCATTACAAGTCCCTGGCTTTTTCAGTGTATGACTACACATATTTTGACCTTTTCCACACCCTTACTCTTGATATTTCTATATTGTGTGCTCTTTGTATGATAACGTTTTATCTTTAATCATAGGCTCGATTGGACTTAGTTGCTATCTCCGCTGAAGCTACTGAAGCAAATTGAACCAAACTTTACAGGAATGGTGTATGGAAGGTCCTTTACTTAGTTTGCCGAATTTTTTAAACTATATTTTAATCTTTGTCGAGAAGGTGTTTGTTTGTTTCTTTGTGTTTTTCAAGATATGATAACCCATACACTTACCTTTTGTATTTTCTTACTTTGATAAGACTATTTTGTGTGCTGCATTCTGCATCATACCAGTTGTCGAGGTGTTCTCTGTCTCTCTCTCTCTGCTTTCTGAAATTCAATTTATCTCTAACCGTACCACCTTTTCAGTTATTCTTTGTATAATGAATCGTATGTTTACTGACGTGTAGATGTATATTGCCATTTTTGGTTTAAGATTTAAGCTGAAGCCCCTTCCTTCAAACACTTCTTCGACTCCAATCATTAATATAACTCGTGCTTTATTGTTAATTTTGTATGTACCTTCAGAATTTACAAAAGGTTTTCTTTGTTAAGAGACGAGAGGTTTCGTATAAGGACAGCAAGTACTTTCTTTGAGGATGATGGCATAAAATGATGTCCGTACTTTCTATATATTTGGAGATCACTTTGCGGTTATTCAGATTTTATTCTGCCGATAGAAAAATGATACAAAGAAAACTCCAGTTTATCAATGACAGGGCTTTTAGTCCTGTCTACATCTTGATGTCGCCTGAGGGTTTTCAACCAGAGTTTTTTTTTACTTTTGACTCGATGAGTGCCCTGTGATTGTCTTCTGTTAGTCATTTTGTCGAAGAACGGGTAACAGCGACAGCGATTGTAAGATCACTTTGCCAATAAATGTTATGTTTATTGACAATAACGCATCCATGGTTTAATTAAAATGGATTTGGCTTTGCTCGATATCCAGCAATAAAGTCCGCTAAAACTGATGGGGACCGCCTTGAACTTACTGTGAGCACAGGGACTTGCTCCCGGTCTAGAAAAAAAAATTACTATCCAACATGAATCTCGGAGAAAAAACACTGTTTTTTTCTCCGAGATTCATGTTGGATAGTAATTTTTTTTTCTAGACCGGGAGCAAGTCCCTGTGCTGTGAGGTATAAGGAAAGCTCATCGTTGAAGGCCTCAATGTGAAAGAACAACAATAAAAGCTTTGTTCCATTTATGAAAAAGAAAGGGTAAATGTCAAGGAGACAACATCCCATCTCCAGGTTAAAACTACCCAAAACAAAGCATGTAGGGGGTCACCGTACGGTCTTCAACACTAGGAGGAACCTCACACGATAAAGCAAGCCCTGAATGGCCCAAAAAAGTAAACTAGAGGATCAGAGATTGAGCCTGTATCGCTCACCTGACAAAATGCTTCTATGCCATGCATGACTAAAAATAATGTTTTCTTGCCAATGGGAGTCAAATGTTTAAGTATGTTCTTCATTAGCACCCGCGTTTTTTGTCTTATCCTATTGAAATGAATAATTTTTGCAAAGGACGTTCTATACATTTAGGGCTGTTCCATTTAAATTGAGGTGGGAAGGGGGCCGCAGATTTTTTGTTTTTCTCTTGGTTGGGGGTTAAATCCATTTGATGTAGGTGTTTGAATAGTTTTTGATACATTGGTGGGGAGTCTTGAACAAAGTGCGTCCCCCTCCCCACATAAATTTTAATGAAACAGCCCTTAGTTAAATTTGCTTGATTAGTTTCAGAGATGATGATTATAAGGAGAGTATCTCATTCCTGGCTTTAATGTTAAACTATGTTCTGCACTGGAGGCCATGTTTTTTTGTTGGATCAAAATGAAATGAGCAAAGTACCTTCCATACATCATTACTGTAAAAATTGGTTGAATTTGCTTCAGTGGTATCAGAGGAGAAAAAGAAAATGTGATTTTCCCTTAGGGTCCAATTTTAAACTATGTTCAGTGATGGTAGCCATGTTTCTTATGGGACCGGAAACTTTTCGACAATCTATGTGAAGGACCTTCCATACACCATTCCTGTACAATTTGCTTCAGTACCTTCAGAGGAGATAGCAAATATATGCTTTTCACATAGGTTCCATGTTTTTAAACTATGTTCTGCACTGACAGCCATGTTTTTTAGCAGATAGGAAAAATTTCTGCAATCTAAAGGACCTTCCATTCATCATTCCTGTAAAGTTTGGTTCAGTTTGCATCAGTAGCTTCAGAGGAGATAGCAAATATAATGCTTTTCACATAGGGTCCCATGTTAAACTATGTTCTGCACTGGCAGCCATGTTTTTTTTTTTTGGTGTATTGGAAAAAATTTCGGTAATCTAAGTAAAGGACCTTCCATACATCATTCCTCTAAACTTTGATTCAATTTGTTTCAGTAGCTTCAGAGGAGTTAGTCAATATATGCTTTTTCCAATAGGGTTCAATGTTAAACTATGCCCTGCGCTGGAGGCCATGTTTTTGGCAGATCGAAAAAAAAATTCGGCAAACTAAGTAAAGGACCTTCCATACACCATTCCTGTAAAGTTGGTTCAATTTGCTTCGGTAGCTTCAGCGGAGAAAGCAAATATATGCTTTTCCCACAAGGTTCCATATTAGACTATGTTCTGCGCTTTTTTTTTTAGCGGATCGAAAAAATTTTAGCAATCTACATAAAGGACCTTCCATACATCACTCCTGTAAAGTTTGGTTCAATTTGCTTCAGTAGCCTCAGAGGAGATACATGTAGCAAATATATGCTTTTCCCACAGGGTCCCATGTTAAATAACAAAATACCGAAGTTACTGTTAATTTATTTTCTGCATATGCGCATTTCGACAACTTATGCCTCATCAGTGCAGATAAAACCAAAACATTTGGATGTCCATTAATCGCAATCGTGTAAAAGCTGATAGAGAATAGAAACTATGTTCTTCGCTGGCGGCCATGTTTTTAGCGGATAAAAAAAAAACAAAAAAAAAACGGCAAACTTAGTAAAGGACCTTCCATACATCATTCATGTAAAGTTTGGTTCAGTTTTGTTCAGTTGTTTCAGAAGAGATAGCCAAAATGTCCATTTTCCCATAGGGTCCCATGTTAAACAACGTTCGGCCCTGGCGGCCATGTATTTTGACGGATCAGAAAAATTTCGGCATTCTTTGTGAAAGGCCTACCATACATTAATCCTGTAAAGTTTGGTTAAAATAGGTCCAGTGGTTTCTGAGGAGATAGCAAAAAAGTGAAAAGTTTATGGACGGACGACGTACGGAAGGACGGACGGACGACGGACGGACCGACGGACGCCAAGTAATGACAAAAGCTCACATGGCCTTTTAGGGCGGGTGAGCAAAAAGTGAATAAATCAATGGAAACAAACCACATCCAATAACCCGAATTTCAAGAAACTAAAATTTTATAAGAAGACAAGGACAAGCCAATGACCAATATATACAGGCGCAAAAATTGCAGTGGGGTTAAACTCGTTTTGTTGGATCCAATCCCTCCCCTATGTGTGGTGAATGGCTAAAAAATAAATACACAAAAAGAGTCACAGTAAAAATCAAACTAGAAAAAAGTCAAGACGAGTACCTTTACAATGAAGTACATAAAACATGAGGACAATACACAGGTACTGTCCTGACAAATGCTCGCAGTTACTGACAGCTAGCGAGGGACATAATTTCCGTTGACTATGATATCAAGCCTTCTTACATATAAAACTTCAATTGAAATACTTCTGAACAGATTTCGTATAACAACATCATCAATTATGAAAGAAGAACATGATCTTGTGCAATGCCAAATACTGCAAAGATGAAAAAAAAAACTGTTTTGATTTATTTACGGTAGCTGATCAATATCTTTGCAAACAAAAACCAGAAGTAAAGATTTAACAACAATGCTATATTTATATCCTTTATGAATAAGTTTGTTCATTTGATTAATAAGTTTGGAAGAACAATTTTTGAATTAATGATATTTCCATAGAAGTTTGGATGTGAAATGCCCTGATGTATAAGTGCACTACATGTAGAACCAAATTTCCTTAATAAGTCAATCTATCTATGATAAAATTTAGAGAATGTTTTTATCAATTTATGATATCTAAACCCTTGATGCAGAAGTTTTTCAGTTAGACAAAGATTTAGGTCGTTGAAGTCAGAAACATCACTACATACTCGTGCATATCGAACAAGTTGTGAAATGTAGACCCCGTCAGAAGGGGCTAACGGAACATCGCCGTCGAGATGGGGAAAATTAACTGTAGGAAAAGAGAAATCATCCCTTTTATCATAAACTTTAGTGTTTAACTTCCCTTGATTTATTGATATATCAAGATCAAGAAAAGGTGTATGATCGCTGCTGCTATTGGATTTATTTAAAGTAAGTTCGGCAGGATAAATTTGGTCTATAAATTAAAAAAAAATAGGATTATTTGAAGCCAAAATATCTTCAAAAATCTATATGTATTGTTAAAAGTATCGACTAAATGCTGTTTAAAGGGTCTTTTTGAATTTTGGCCATGAATGGTGACTCGTAGCAATAAAGAAATAAATCTGCTATGAGTGGTGCACAGTTTGTACCTATAGGAGTACATATTTTTTGCCGATAGACTACATCACCGAAACGAACAAAAATACAATGTATTATCAAGTAGAAAATTTAATGCTTTAATCATATCCTGACAAGTCCAGTTAGTATATTTGTCATGTTTGTCGTCACTGAAAAAATGATTTAAAAGTATAGCAACAAATGTAAGTACATCCTGATTTATTTGAAGGACCATTTGATCAAATACGAAAATTTCTGTTTAATAAGTGTATGCGGTAATGTAGTATAAAGGTTAGAAAAATCATAGCTATCGACGGAGGTGCATGTTTCATTCACAGATCGAAGTCTTTCCAAGACTTCTACCGAATTTTTGATACTCCAAAAGTAGTTAATTCCACTGTATTCATAACATTTGTTGCTGAAATTGGTGACGAGACTTTTTATGGTAGTAATTGCACTGGTCAATAAAACAGAAATGTGTGTAGTTGAACATTTACTTGATGCCGAAATAAAACGAAATTTGAAAGGATTTTTGTGAAGTTTAGGAATCTAATACATAGTAGCATAAGTCCATTATTAGTGTGGACTTCTGATAGTAGGAATGCTTCTATGATTAGAAGTTGCTTTTAGTTCAGCTGTAGCTATCATATGATCATCAATTATTTGTGTTTCGTTGACGTGGTAGCTTGGAATGTACTTGAATTGGTAATTTCATTTCGAAGCACCTCGTCAAACAACGACCACATTATTGGCCGCTTTATCAAAGTATTACATTGTCCTCCCTCCCTCTATTTTGATATAATTCTTATATAATTTGCATATTAGGTAATACGCCGATATGATTGGTTGCATTTACTTCCGGTAGCAATTTCTGAAGTCGTTTATTTTTCGATAGACGACGTTGACCGAACTACATTTAAGTTCACCTTAGAAATTCACACGCCAAGACAATCAAATAGATCAAAAACGTGTGATTGGCATTATATAAATGAGAATTTAATAAGTTACCATCAAATGAAAAGAATTATATGAATTAAACACCGTTTTGAAAGGAATTTATTGGAGTCACTCACAAACATATCATAGAAGTCCGGAACTTTTATTTGTTTGTGATTGAATTGGTCCCGTTTATACTCCAATAAATTCCTTTAAAATGGTGTTTAATCCTATATTTTAATTACTTTTATTTGGATTGCCTTAATTTCATAAACATACTAGATTAGTTAGTATATGTATGGTCATTTGTTGGGTCTCTTTTTTACCTCTATATGCCAGGAGATCTTTCGCATGAACAGCCTCTTCATTCTTTAACAGCATTGGCACGTCCAAAACTAAATCGAACTTTGTGTTCTGTCTGGCTTGGAAATATAGTTGTTCATCTGTCTGTATATGTCGCAAGATAAAAAATCTTGAAGACTGGTGTTTGCTGTTCAAAGAGTTGCCATATCTTAACTTGAATAGTCCAAAACTTGTTTGATTTGTTCCTGTATGTTGTTCGATTCGAAAATTTGACCAATGTCCTAGGTATAACTGTCAACTTTCACTATCGTCTGGTTTGGTATGAGCCTAGTTGATTGATCGCGTGTTTGGTTTTTAGGTTGATTTATAAGTGTGGTCCATAGTTTTATCAACTTTTCCAGTTGAGGCTAATCTGCAAACGGATACCGAAGCAAAATTAATATTGAATCCTTCATCATCAACATTAGCCCAACCTTCATGTAAAACACGATGACCAAAGACATTGTACTTAAATGTACATGTAATCGTGTGAAAATTCATTTGTTTTTATTGTTTACTTTGGAGGAAGGACCTGGGATAAGAGAAGATAACTCATTTCCTCAGAATTACTTGTTGTGTTTGGTATTAATTAAACACAAATTTATGATATTTATCATAAATAGGAATAACATATCAATCTTATCATGAAACAACACTCTTTTTTTATTCTTCCAAACTTGACGTTCAGCATAGATCGTGAAAAAAATGGTACAATATATTGACATAATTCATACGAGGCCCGTCATGGGTTTCTTGATTACCTGATTATCAGGGCATTTTTTAATGATTATATGAATACGAGAGCATTCATTTAATGATTATTTGATAATTAGCTTGCATTTTTATATTTTTTTTATAACTAGGCCAAAAGTTTATTGATTAACAAGGTAAAAATTTAATGATTATTTGATTACCAAGCCAAATATTATTTGATTCCTAGGACCCCCATGAGGACCCTCTCATATGTGTCGAGGATATCTGTGTTTGATACGTAGGATTTTCACCCAGAAGAACTAAATTGAATGAAGCAAACTTTTGAAACGGTTATTTCTCTTGTACGGCAAATCTATACACTTATTCATGCTTATGATCATTATCATTTCATTTTTAGGACTACAATTTTCATTGATGCACATTTAATTACTCAATGAAGGGATATGGAGTGAATGAACATGAAATAAAGTCTCTACAGATACATGTTAAAACAAGCAATGGAACAACGCTTTTATTGTTGTTCTTTATGAGGCTGTTGCTGAAGGTGACAGACTATGGATCGAGTATGGATTCTACTGCTGCAGCACTTTTGCAGAATGGCGCTTTCACGGCCTGGTGCAGTAAGGTAACATAATATGGCAGCATCTGATGTGGCATCTTCTCATAGATATGCGAATAGTGCTGCTGGGCGTAGGTAAGTAAATACAGCAGCTGTTGCTGACATGTAGAACAACGCTATTTAATATCGGAGACGTCGTCAATTTCGCGAACTTATAAACTTATCAGGTTTATCAGATTAAAAAATATTACTATCGTCAAATTATAACTAAAAAGCAGACTATTAATAATAGATTTAGTATAACCAATTACGAGGGGGGTGACACGGGTTTGGGAAATGGAAAAATGGGTTCAAAAATTTAGGGAAATGGGAAAAATGATGAAAAAAATTAGGGAAGTGGGAAATCCCAAAAATGTGGGAAATGGGAAATTTAACTACCTTAAAAAATAATTCTAACATGGCTCTAGTTAATCGTCAACCAGAATAATACTCGATAACCATATATTTCGCACATGCGCAAATGGTATCGGAATATAAGTAAATGGGATGAAAAACAACAATATTTTTAATTTTGTTCATCTGAATTTATGAAGGAATTAAAGGATAAGAACAGTTTTTAATTAAATCATGCCATTCATACACGTAAATATGTATTGTTTTGCTTTAGATTTGATAGACTGGTGTTACCTGCCCCAGATTGTGTATTGTGACGTCATAGACACAAACATCAATGGAGGTGGGAAATCCGCCTTCTCTTAGGTCGCTTCAGAAAGGAAAATTTCATTTTCTGTCATATTAGAATCGAAATAATTCATGGCAGGTACTAGTATATGGTTATTGTCATTTAACCATGGGCTGGGCCTTTATATTCGAATTTAACCCAGAGCGTTAGCGAGTAATAATGAATAAAAAAAATCAAAAGTGGTCGCTTTTTTTAAAGGTCTTTTATCATAAGATCAACTTCTTGGTTGTACCTGTGGGTCCTTATAAATTGGGGTGTAAAATCTTCTAGTTTCTTTTAAGCTTTTCTAGACATCAATTGGTAGATAGAGAGATTTAACTGAAAGAAATGAAATTATTATCACAGAAAGAGCTATGAAGAAATGCATAGAGAGTCGCTTGATACCCACAGCAATGATGACAATTAAGGACAACGAAAACGAGTCTAAAGATTTCCTTCATATTTAAGAGTCTATTTCGCTTGGTCACATTTTATTCACTATCATTTTCTTTAGTGAGCAGTGACATTAAAAGTCATCTAAATATGTCTCATCTTCATGGTATCCTCTTGTTTATCTTTTCAGCTCTTGGACAAAGTAAAAAATGACCGTTGATAAGGTTAATCATTTATCCCCAACTTTCTGCCATGCTTGTCTGTCTTTTTATTACAAAGTTTTTCAGCACAACTCCTCTGATACTACTCAGTACAACTTAATGATGTAGCACTGAGCACCACATGTAGTTTTGCATATTACGTTTTATCATATCACTGACATAGATTTGACAAAACCTAGCAGGAAAGATGTATGACAACTCTTTACAAAAGGTACTCATATACAATGTACGTCATTGTGATCCATTTAAAATATGACCACCAGTGCATAGCATAGTTTAACATTGGACCCTGATGTAAAACATCATAAGCTCACCTGGCTATAGCCAGAAATGAGATTTTGTCATCACTTTTCGTCTGTCGTCCGTCAAAACTAAAATACATTCAAAGATTTTCGTCTCTGAAACTTTTAGGACAATTGAAACCAAACTTGGCCACAATAGTCTTTAGGTTTTCCCATGCAAAAAAGTATTTTTTACATGTATGTCCGCGCTATATCCATGATAGATGCCAGACTGACTAAGTTAGTCACTAGGGTCTAGGTGAGCGATACAAGCTCTAGAGAGCCTCTTCTTTTCATTAATCTACTCTTAAAGTATAATTTCAAGTTTGACCAAACTGTCCTGGAATGATATATGAAAGGTCTTTTACGTGTATGTTTATTTATTTTGGATACGACAAAATTACATAGCCGCCAGCTTAACACTAGACCCTTACGGAAAATCATATTGTGATCATCTCATCTGAAACCACAGAAGCAAATTCAACCAAACATCACACGAATAATGCATGGAAGGTCTTTTACAAAAAAAAACTCATTTCTCTGTGATCCACGATAAAAAAAGATGTCTGCAAGCGAGGTTCCCATAGTTTAACCTTACACCAAATGAGACAAACATTTTATCAGCTGCTATGAAAGGTTTCAAGTACATTTGACCAATACGTACTGGAATGATGTATGGATGGTTTCTTTACAATGACGCTCATATGAAATTTCCAGACAAACAGACAAGGCTGACAGCATGGAATATTAATTTAACATTTTAGCATATGACATGAACGAGAAATCATATTTTGATTATTTCCTCTGGAAACTTACTGAAGCAAATTCAACCATACTTTACAAGAATTATGCATTGCAGCCCCTTGATAACAAATATCCCATAATGGTCCAGAAGATTGAGATGTCGACCGTAAAACTTGTGCATTGATGACTTCAAGTTATTGGTAACATACCCTTGTTTAAGTAATCTATTTGTGAACACCAGGCTCTATCAAGGAAGTTACTGAATGCACCACATTACCTTTGGTAGCGAATAAGTTTGGAGAAATAAGTTCCATATGCTGGTGCTGTTTAAATGTTGCTACAAAGAAAGGGGAAGTTGACTTTTGGAAAAGTGAAGTTATCGCGTTTGTGATACAGCCTAGTTTTAAGTCTACATTTGTTGTCAATTTCAAGATGATGGTCAAGGAGGAAGCCCGATGGGGAAGTATTGTGGTATCTTTAATTTTGAGCTATTTTGGTTAGACAAGTTCAGGGAAATCACCAAAGCTAGGATTGTTAAGTGACAAAGTATTATCTATATAACAGAGGGTAAAATAAAATGATTGGGCTCATTTTTTACCTTTAGTTTGAAAAACCCCTTCAATTTGTTCAGCCTTTGTTCAGTGGAGAAACATATCAGCTGAAAGAGATGCACAGTTTATGGCCATTGGAATTCCTTTAGTCTGGTCTGTTTAAAAACTAATCATCCAAACTTACTAACATATTGTGGATTACAAATCTTAACATCTAATCACTTCTTCCTCTGTATATTTTTTCTCAAATTCATTGTCGTATTTCACAAAGTATGTTTGTTCTCTACATATAACAATGTACCTACGTATATCCCTGTTCACTGTTCTTATGGGAGAAATATCTATGAATTAAATCTTTCAGCCGAGATTTCAGTTGTTCATGAGAAAGAGTAGTAAATAAGTGCAGAGAAGTCAAAAGTTTAAAAGCTGTTACAGTGTGAAAATGATCTAGAGTAACTTTCAAGTACATATTTAGTTTTTCAACATTCGAATTTCGTTAGTACTGCTTCTTGGCAAGCAAGTATCAAAATATATTTGAATAGCCTCTTTTACAGCTGTCAATATGGAGAATAGGTTTTGTAGAACATTTTGCAAATCTAGTGGTGAACCATTGTTTGTATAGGCATTAGTTTAATTTGTGTATCCAGTATGAAGAGTGGAGATTATTGTATTCATCCTTGGCCGAAATCACAAAGGAAACGGATTGCCCTAAGAATTACCAATTCCAAGTTCTTTCGCTGTAATTATTTTTACAGATAAAAATTATAGGGCCTTATCTGCAGGAACAACGGGATAAAAATTATAGGGCCTTATCTGCAGGAACAACGGGATATTGAATGGAGGACAAATATCTGACAACATCATCATTTTTGAAAATTGATGTTGATTTAGTTCTCATTGACCCTTGTAGCTGATTGTATATGCTATATATTATGATCTTCTTGTATTTTATGTGCATGCAATGTGTTATTTATACGCATGCAATGTGTTATTTTTACGTTTTTATATTCGGTAAAGAGTGTTATTTATTTTGTATTGAAAACCGAATTTCAAATAAAGTTTACTTACTTACTTACTTATAGAGCTCACAATCTTAATCCAATCAAATAGAGAATCAAGGTCTTCATCTCATTCAAGTTCAATATACAATTACCACCCTAGATAGTGTGTGACCCAGCTGTTTCTCTCCCCGAGATATTAGGGTCACCCGAGAGCTTGCTTAATTTCACTCACTATCTAGGGTGGTAACTGTTATATTATATCGAATTTTCATGTTCACCAGTTGACCTTCCTATGCGACTCGACGCTAACCGGTTGACCCAGCAAAATCTCAAATGTCATGTGACACGATTTGAACAAATCAGATCACATATTTAAATGAGTATATAATATTCTATTTTTTTTTTGGCATAGTTCTCCTCAGCGTCCATAAGATGTTTAAAATTTTGTTCCCTGTTGATGTATTGTGGTGCACGGAATTTAGGCCCATCCTATGATGGAAGAACTTAAACTTAATGGAACATATGGCAAGTAAAATTGTTGATGTTATTTGTGTTTCAAAATGTAAAAATGTGGGAAATGGGAATAGCCAATAAAATGTGGGATTTGGGAAAAAGGGGCCAAAAAATGTTGGAATAGGGAAAAAAGGTCGAAAAAATCTGGGAATTGGGAGGGCAGACCACCGTGTCACCCTCCTCAATTACATAAAAAGATGACAAAAATCAGTTTCAAAGTACAAAATGAGGCCCAACCAGAATCAAGGAAATTCAAAGAATCAAATTCTTCTCCTAAATTGACCCGACCAATCACAGTCATCGATACGTGTTAATGACAAAATATATATATAAGCACATGCCTCTGCAAGGTGCAAGACTGACCGAATCCAGTCACCAGACTGACATTCTGCTTACCATGTTAATTGAACAGTTCTGATTATGAGCGAAAATAGGCAGCTCAAAAGTAAGATAATCATTTAGCAAAGCTAAAGCTAATTTTACTGTAAGCTAGACAATAGTGTTCAGTTTTAGAAATGTGTGCAAAAATATGTAACAGTGCAAAGAACATTCTAGATGAAATCGTAGATACAAAACTCTTAGCAAGTTAGATAAAAATTGCAAAGTCAGCATAGAGATATAGCCTACTCTAGTACAAGGAACTTCAAATATATGGTCAAACAAGAATAAAAAGATACAAGAAATACAAAAACATAAATACGTTGGCGTGGTTATTACATTGAAAATAGAGCAGCTGAATCCAGTGGCGGATTTAGTGGGCCCGGGTGGGCCCAATCCCCCCCCCCCGAGTTCGAAAAATATTTAAAATTCCTAGGTTTTTTTTAATTGGGTTCTGTCCTCATCCCCCCCTTTTTGAAAAAAATATTGGTCGCCACTCCCCCCCCCTTAGCAGAGAGCCTGGATCCGCCACTGTAATCAATACCTGCAGCCAAGATTATTCAAAATTTATCATAGTTTAAAGGAACAAAAATATATAAAAATTTAAACTGTCGTTCAGGCATGGGAAAAGAGCTGATGTGGAATTAGG
Organism: Modiolus philippinarum; assembly: GCA_002080025.1. Lineage (NCBI taxonomy): Eukaryota > Metazoa > Mollusca > Bivalvia > Mytilida > Modiolidae > Modiolus > Modiolus philippinarum. The sequence continues at coordinate 100,318 of MJUU01037829.1, forward strand.
TTAAGTTTCCGGGTTAATAATTAAATTTTATGACAAACCAAGATTAGACTCACACATTTATTGAGTAATACAGAATTTGTATATGGCATTTTGAGAATCATAACTCGTAAACATCCCTGAAGAGCAGCAAAACAATCTTGGTTACACAATTATCCCACTGATGCCCATGGCCATGAAAACAAGACTCACTATCACTGTCTAACGTGACCTTCACACTCACTACCCCCATTACCACTCCCACTACCTTCACTACCACTCCCACTACCCTCATAACCACTCTAACTACCCTAACCACCACTTCCACTACCCATACTACTACCCCTACTATCCTCACGACCACTTCCACTACCCTCACCACCACTCTAACTAGTATCACCACCTCTCGACAGCACTCATCACCAAGAAGCTCCTTAAATCACTATCATCATCACACAATTACATTTGAACCACCCTTTTCTCATCGCCGTTGTCACCACCATTTATACCATGATTGAAAGTACATACAAAATGTCGCCAAATCAGAATAAAAAAATTCAAAGAATCAAATTCTTCGACTAAAATGAAATAACCAATCACAACGATGGATGTAAATAATCGAATATATCATAGGAATAAAAGTAATTTTGGAGGAGTTAATCGATGTGTAAACTGAACAAAATTCTTATAGCTACTGTCATCGTCATTCATCGCAAAGAAAAATATAATAAAGAACTACATTTTAATCTAGAAACCTTTAAGAAACCATTCACCGGCTTGTAACCCTAGTGCTTTCAGCTGGATAACCCTGAGCATCGCCCAAGTTGGCACTCCATGGCGGGCGGGGAGCAAGGGAGTGAACTTGATATCATTTTTGTCAACAATACCGCTTAAGGGCACGCTAGGGGCCTTCTTGATCTCGCTTGAGGAGGTGAATATTGTTCACCTCTGGTTGAAGACCCTCAGGCGACATCAAGATGTAGACAGGAATAAAAGCCCTGTTCTTGAGAAAATGGAGTTTTTTAATGACTTTTTTATGTATTGTGTGCGTTTTTGTCACATGTACATTCACTCCATATCCTTTCATTTTTTTCTATTATCATTAGCAATCACACAAAAATGACAAAAGTGGATGAAGATGTACAATATACCGACCAACCAAAAATCCAGGAAATTCAAAAACTAAGAAGCCATCTCAAGCTTTAACTAGTTGACTAACCAACCAGAATACAGGAATTCGTCTGATTTAAAACCTTCTTAAAAAAAAACAATCACAGCCATCTACCGGAATGACTTTACCTACATAAAACACGCTCTTAATATTCAGTATCTGCAATCGCCTGACAAACTTTCCGTGCAGCAACGAAATCATCGATAGAAATTCCATGAATTCCATGAATAATGTTCGCTAGTGATAAATGCCGTAAAAAGTGCAAAAGCGTGATTCACAGCGTCAAAACAAAAAGAGAAAAGTCGAGAATACGCCTGTTCCTTGTGTAGGAAAATATTTTATCGAGTAAAAAAAAAACAGAAAAACAAAAAAAAACAAAACAAAACAAAACACACACACACACTAAAAAAAGACATAAATATAAATATTCAAACACTTACATGTCTGAAGAAATCAGTCGTGAACCTGATCAGGCTAATAATGAGGATGAACAGATTCATCACATCACAACCTGAGAAAAGTGATAAATGCCATGGACCATCTATAAGTCAACCTAAAAACTAAAGGAAATACAAATCCTATAACTAGATTTGCAATTGCAAGCAATAGCTGATGTCGCCCCTGGCAGCCAATTCGATGATTCCATCTTGTTCGCGGTGTCAAAATCTATCTAGAAATCAATTTTGGTTAAATCAGACAAAGTTGAAATTTTGACTGAGCGTGGCGGCCATGTTGGAATTGGCGGCCATTTTGAATTTTTTTCCGTGCACTAGCATCAACTACTATTTGCCAAAAAAGAATGAATTCTGTGAAGGCATGTTGAGAATTTATGATTTTCATTGAAATCCGAAAAAAATTCAAATGTTGACGTACAAGTAATGTACATTCTTTGACGTATCCATGATGTTAAAGAATAAGGAGAAAGTTCACGACATCATCGATGGTGTAAACTGACAAGATCCCCTGGAACACAAAGGAAAACAGAGACCCAACAGATGGACCATACACATACTTAATAATCTTAGACTAGTACGTAAGCAGAATACCTGAAAATATATAGAAAGTATGGATTTTATCTTATGTCATCATCATTCACAGAAGTTACTTGTTGTCACTTTAAGCTCTCATCTCTTCACAAAAGTAACTGACATTCTTATGCCTCTTGTAAATTCTAAATTCACAGTAACTTCGGTATTGTTATTACTTAAGGTACATACAAAAAAAGAAAGCTCGAGTTATATGAATGAGTGAAGCCGAAGAAATATTTGAAGGAATGGAGGCTTCAACTAATGTATTTAACCAAAAATGACAGTATACATCCACACATCAGTAATCATACGGTTCACGATACAAACAAAACTAGGGTAGGGATAACTGAAATAAATGGTACTGTTAGAGATGGATTGAACGACGGGAAACAAAGTGAGAGAGGGGGCAACAAATGCAAAATATAAGAGACAAAATAGTCTTATCAAAAGTAAGAAAATAGAAAAATCTTACTTTGGGGCTTGTGAATACCATCGTGGACCTCTGGTCCACCAGCAGTGGCATCGGCCCAATGGTTTCAAAATATAATCAGTGGAACCTCCAAATACCGGCCTCCGTCGGGACCAAAGAAATCGGCCGGTTTTACGAGGTTCCGGTTTTCGGAGGTTCCGAAATCCGGTCTTCAAATTCCGAACTCTAATACAGGGCATATTATATATGATATGCAAGGTCAGTTTAGGCTGTGACTTAACTATTTCAGTATATTTCCCTGCGTTATTTTAAATTTCAATCAATATTGTCGGTAATTTGTTCAAATACAGTTATTTATCAATCAAGATTGCAAGAGGTTTCTGACAAATTTAATAAACTTGGTCGATTTCATTGTCCGCGGAAAAAGTCGTCCGGTTTTCAGAGTTCAATTTAAGAAGAAAATATACGTTTTGGATCGATCTATATGGCCGGAATTCGGAATTCAGGGGGGGGCCGGTTTTCAGAGGAATTTTTTACTTATTTATATAGGTAAAAATTCCGGACCAAAACATATCGTTCGGTTTATAGAGGAATCCGGTTTTTAGAGGGGCCGGTTTTCAGGAGTTCCACTGTAAATACCAAAGTTGCATAAAGAACGGTAAATTTCGAAATTAGTAAACTAGTAAGTCATAAAAGCTCGTTATGAACATATCGTGATTCGATTTTGATAAAAACAAAGTAACTCATTTGCATATAATGATTGAAAAATGTATATCCGAAGAATTATATTGTTTGTCTACAACGCATTCAAAATAACTTTTTACTTATGACTTAAAGCTCGGTTAATGGACGGACTGGAAAATGTCAAACAGAACTATAGGAATAGAAAGTCATTAGACTATGAAGAGAACTTACGCAAACAGTGAAAGTAACAAACTCGTATACATGGAAAAAAGTTAGAATATGGTTTAAGTTGGGCTTTAATGAATGTGTATTTTGTTCGTGTTTGTGTTTACGCCATTAGCCCATTAGGTTAGTGCAAGCTTGCTTTCAAGTTCACGCCAATTAATGTTACATTTGAACCAAATCTATACTTTATTTGAGCCAAAATAAACGCAGAGAAGAAGATCTTCTCTTAGTCACTTCAGCAAAAGGAAGACTGATATACTCCAGAAAGTCATGGAGAAAGCAAACAGCAAATCGAATTATCTCGGACGAGACAACCAAGTAAAGTATATACAGGCTCTCAAGCGCCCTTGAAGATACCATTAGGGACCGACCATTTAACTTGAAGGGGGGGCTATGGTTTTTTTCTATAAAAAAATATTTTGGATCTGATTTTATGTGAAAAAAATATTTTGGCTGCCAAAATGATGAAAAAAAATTTCTGAATGAGGCTTTCTGCCCCAAAAAATTATTTTAATTTTGAAAAAAAAAATATTTTGTTGATACGCGTGCAAAAAATAAATAATTTGTTTTGCGCAAAGCGCGAAAAAAANAACCCCCCCCCCCCCTTTCAGGTTTAATGGTCGGTCCCTTAGAAGGAAAAAGATATATACAGCTGACGGGATAGAATGAAACGCAAAGAGTAGACTTCAGATTTTTAGGAACCGATTGTAAGCCCATCTTTACCCCTGTTGTGAATCTTTTGTGAAATTCCAGTTACACTGGACGACTTGATTGAAAGAGCGAGAAAGTGAACCCGTGGATTTGACATACCATTTAGGAGGAGATAGCTAGTCATTATGAAAGTACATTTGTGTGAGCAAATATTTTGTTTCTAATGGAGAAGGAACATTGTTTCCTACAAAATTAGATGTAAATAATAACAAAATACCGAAGTTACTGTTAATTTATTTTCTGCATATGCCCATTTCGACAACTTATGTCTCGTCAGTGCAGATCAGACCAAAACATTTGGAAGGAAGAAATACATAAGACACAGAACCAAAACTGAAGACATAAAAAACTGGAATGGATATTATTTCTGGTTTTGTTCAAGTCAAATAAAAAATAATAAGACCTGATAGTTATAGAGGTGATTTTTTTTTGTCGCGACTTTCGTTTGCATCGAATGTGCTTTTGCCATGTTGCAAGCTAATTTCGAAATTGGCATGTGATGGACTTAAATTAATTTTCGGTATTTTTCTTTTTTATTATTTCAAACAACGGGTGTTTGTGTGTTGTCGGACCAATGTCTACCGGACTATTGACCGTCGTACAATTGAGTTCAAATTCTGTTCTAATGACAGTTTTATTTCTTAAATAATATCTTCAAGTTTTAATTCAGGATTATTTTTTTACTTCTGCTGTATGGTCGAAATCATTATTTTGTTTTACTTATAAAACAACAAAATTACCGAATAGAATAATATTGTCAAGAACCGAAATTCAAAGGGCAAAAAGACAAAACACATCAGAAGTAAATACTAAACCCTGAATTAACACCGAGATTAACACCTGAATTTATTATTTAAGCAATAAAACGGTAATTAGAAGTGAGGAGAGAGGATAAAACAATATTGATATCCTATTCATTAATATTATAATTTATGTTTTGTATGCTTATATTGGATAGGGATTGTCTTGCATTAATAGAATTATTTGATATAGAATTAAGTGTGACAATTTAGATGACCATGCATAGCCTAAAACTTCCTACAAGTCGCTCTGTTTCATTCTGAAAATGTACAGCATACTATAGACTGTTTGATAGTAAACAAGTGTGGATAGTACTGTACACTTTCATAGCAAAACAATTATGACAAAACTTGTAGAAAGTCTAACATATTACATGTATACGTGATTCATCGGAGGGAAAGCACAACTGAACTGAAATTAGAGTGTAAATCTTTTCTTATTGTATTTTGTGTCTTGTGTCCGTCCTATCGTGTAATTGATGTTGATTGTTTTGTCTGTATTTCAGTGATGATCCTTTTATACTGAATAAATTTACTTACTTGCTTACTTACTTACTGTATACAAAAATCATAAAACAAATGTGTTAATTATTGTAGGCGGGGAAAATTTATCGCCAAAAATAAATAAAGTACAAGTACATGTATCCGAAGGCGTTTATATTTTGTTTAGAAATAGATCGACCTAGTTTATGATATGTTTACCCTACGTCACAATATAACATTGTATGTTATATCGGGTCAAAGGTAAATATATATCCGGTTACTAAATTCGTCATAAAGAAAATTTTGAAGGGGATTCCCAAGTCCGTGTGATTTCATAATCTTTCAGACGATTTTTGGTCAGTGTGAACGGTTGAAACAAAAATGTACTTCTTCAAAAAAGTGGCATAGGATCAAGATGCCCTCACCAATTAATGGTATACACGTGGACGAAACAGTTCAACCTGTCAGTGATATGATGGGTCGAGAAAACATTGAACCTACGTCAGCAAGACCAACTCTTCTGCGACAGAGAAGTAATGTCCAGAAGGTGGAAGATGACGATGAACTTGATGGACAAACAAAACCACACAAACCTCAGAATCATAATGGACTATCAGAAATAGATGGAAGACGTGTTACATTTAGTTGTAACAATAATACACACTTTGACAGTGCTTGTGGTTCAGATAACGAAGGGATTGATCTTCGTCCACCAGAATCACCAGAAGAAGAACGCGTTGCTCTCACTGAGGATAAACAGTTAAAAAGAGAAAGATTCGAAAAGAAAAAACAAAACAGACGACGTTGGATCAGATGGTTGTGTATGGTGCTGATAGCTTTCATAGCGGCAGGAGGTCTTGGACTTGGACTATACAATCATCTTTATCCAAAACAAAATAACCATAATGATAATCATGGAGTACTTTACTGTTATTCGTGTAATTTGGTCCATGATAAAGACATTGTGACGTACAAAGAGGACCATAACATGTGCTGTATAGGAAAGAATGCAGAGATAAAGGCACCTGGTGAACAGGTATATTAACTTGTAATATGGCCCAATTTGCACGAAACAAGAGCTGTCGCCGAATGGCAACCAGGTATACCCCCACTCATTGACACCTGGATCAAAAATTCATGTTTTCACTAAATTTCGTAATTAAGTCCAATTTTCGTCAAACAGGAAGTATGTATCTGACATAACTCAAAATAGGACGTTCCTTACAACTAGTCATATAGAGGCTGCATACGACTTTTGAAATCTATCCCTCTTGTAGAAGCTGAGAAAAATGCGACGAAAAAATCATGTTTTCACTACATTTCGTAACAAAGTCCATATTTTGTCAAACAGGAAGTACACAACCGACAGGACTCAAAATAGGACGTTCTTTACAACATACATATAGAGGCTGCATACCAATTTTGAAATCAATCCCTCTTGTGCGACGAAAATTTCATAAATTTCATGTTTTTACTACATTTTTTACTACAGTTCGTAACAAAGTCCACATTCCGCCAAACAGGAAGTACACTTCCGACAGGACTCAAAATAAAATGTTCCTTATAACTAATCATATACAGGCTGCATACTAATTTTGAAATCAATCCCTCTTGTAGAAAATGAGAAAAATGCGACGAAAAATTTATGTTTTCACTATACAAAGTCCACATTTAGTCAAACAGAAAGTACACATCCGACAGGACTCAAAATAGGACGTTCCTTACAGCTAACCATATAGAGGCTGCATAATCCCCCGGCATAATCCCTCTTGTAGAAGCTGAGAAAAATGCGACGAAAATGTTTTCGGACGAACAGACGAACGGACGGACAAGGTGAATGCAGTATACCCCCTCTCTAGAGTGGGGGTATAATGTTTAGTAATTTAGATATCTGGTCGGAGAGTTCCGGGGTATCCTAACCCTTGGTTAAGTAGGTGACCTTTTAAGGATGTTCGCATGTTATTTTAGTATTTTTGTCAAGTTTTTTTTTAACTTTTTATTTCACTTTAGATAGATTACACTGTAACAAGAGGCATAGTCATATTGTTTATAATTGATAAACAATACAATGGCGAACTTACATACAAACATATACCACTGCGGCCGAAGTGCGTATCGAGAATTTCCTTATTTACGTGAATGGCATTTAATTTCTATGGATGCGACTCGATTAAGTGCCTTATTGGCGTCAATGTGCACCTTTTTGTAGTCAATTTGTTATTAACGCCAATAAGGCACTTAATCGAGTCGCATCTATAGAAATTAAATTCCATTCACGTAAATAAGGAAATTCACGATACGCACATCGACCCCAGTGTATACTATTCATACATGTAGTAATCTCGTGTCCCGGTCTCGTGTATCACAGAAACAAGATCAGCAACACACAATGTCTTTTCGCTTAGATTACATCTACATCTTTAAAATTTAAAGTTGAATTATATTTGTCTGAAGACCAACAAATATCATTTTTAAAAGGGACAACAATAGTTTTCTGCGACCAACTTTGAAGCCTTCCCTTTCAGTAATGTATCCACCGGTTCAGTTGTCTAAACATTTGAGAAAACTTGGATTATATTGAAGACTAAAATAAATACCAGTAGGAGGGAATGAAAATAGCTTTATGACCAATGCTTTCATACCTTAAAAACTATTGACCTGGAATGTTTCATAACATTTGCCGCATGTCAATTGTCCGTGCAGGACCTATATAATTTAAAGAAGCTTCAACACTCCTCAGTCAGTTACATATTCCACTCGCAGATCGTGCGTAAAAGTGATTCTTATTAGTTTTACGAGTATTGAAAGTAAGAAAAATCCATGTATGAGAAAGGGGAAAAGGGGTAAAATACAAACAATTGCGAATGACCATGGACCATTTCATGTTTCTGAAGCGATTACGTGTAAGAAGAAAAACGAAATTACTTGCAGTGAATGATGGCAATGAAATTATACATATTTCACATTTTTTCTATCGTGATAAAGTATTAAATTTGTATATTTTAGGTTCTTCCATTAAAGACTACAGCATTGGAAAGGGGTAAGTGAATCATATCTCTAAAGAGAAAATTACTAAAAAATTGTGCATACGGATTCCATGTCAACATATTAGGCTTTTTTATCTACATTTTGAATTCCAAAGTCTAATCAACAATTTTTAAATGTCGATTTGATTGATTTCCGTGTGCCGTGATATTAGAATTAATGTATTTGTGTTCCTATTTTTAAAATTTTTGTATTTAATTTTTTACTATTAATATTATTATTATATCCTCCGCTTTAGATTTTATTATGATATTTATTATTATTATTATAATGATCATGATGTCCGTTCGTTCGTCCTATCGTCCATTCGTAAGTTTCCGTTCGCCATTGGGTACACACTGTGGTGACAGTTCCTCTTAGACCACATGGTGAAATTCAATGAAAATCACAAAATGGTCAGTGCTTGTTGCCATTGTGCACTAGCTTTTTAAACATTTGATTTGACTTTTTTTTAGTTATTTTTTTTACTTCTATAATCAAATGGGGCGAGGTTGCGGTTTCTAGTTTTACTATTATTTTTTTATTAAATAAAGGTGGCATATGAATGCAAAAACGTGTGTGACTTGTAATTATAAAAACCTCCCAAGATGTATAAATTTCCATTTTTTATTGGAACCAACAATACAGTCCTAAAGCAAGACTAGACTATATGACCAAGGAAATTCGAGTATATATATGTGATTCATCATTCATATATGAAGCGTACATTTATATAGTAATGCGTAAGAAATCTTTTGAGCATAAAAATACGAAAAAAAAAAAACAAACAAAATAAAAATCACATTTTTATGTTTTTCATATATTTTGAAATTGTTAGTTTAAAAAAAAAAGGAGTGATTCAGTCGATTTTGTGGCCTTTCAGATTTTTTGTTGTTCTTTGTGCCAAAACGTGCGCAATGTGTGCACCATTCTATATTAAGCAACCTTTCGAAGAAACTGATTTTTTTATATTTCCAGGTAATTCCAAGGTGAAATACCAAGGAATTGAAATAGATTTCAGGCGGTGTGACAAAGGTAAAGAGATATGTCATTTAATTTTTACAAATAAATTCATCCGTCATCATTCAAGTATCATGAATTAAATGTCATTTACATGCAGTACTCGTGCATCTACACATACAATGTTGTATGACAAAGTACCATGAATTTCCGTCTGTGACTTAATTATTTTCCTAACACAACAAAACAGGAAAAAATAATGAAATATTCACTCTTCTGTAAAGATAGTTACATATTCAAACGGGTTACCCGATACGAAAAATACTTTATGGGCGTCACTTGATCTGCAGATTACAGTGAGTGAGATTTAAAAATGATGTAAAGGTAATATACAACAACAAATTAGGACCTTGGTACCTCAATGTATAGTGTCAGTATAACTTACTAGTAATATGCCATAACCAATCTAATTAAAATTAGATCTACCAATTGCTCCTTACACGCAGTGCATGGTAGATCATCAATCTAATAAAAATTAGATCTATCAATTGTTCCTTACACTCACTACCATGCAGTGAGTGTCAGGAACAATTTGTAGATATAATTTAAATTAGATTGTTGTTAGATCTACCATGCAGTGAGTGTAAGGGACAATTTGTAGATATAATTTATGGAGGATTTCCCGGATGATTAACGTATTTTATTTGCAATTCTTCAATTAACATACCAATATTCCTCTAGTAACACCTATAAAACTCCTTCTAAACTCATGTCTTTTGTCTGCTTATCAATTACTCAACTTTCTTAGAATTCTATTGTATACCAATTTGTCATCACTTGAGTATCAAGGTAACCCTCTTCAGGCAGTACAAATTGGTATACAATAGAATTCTAAAATAAGTTGAGTAACTGATGAGCAGACAAAAGACAGGAGTTTAGAAGGAGTTTTATAGGTGTCACTAGAGGAATATTGGTATGTTCATTGAAGAATTGCAAATAAAATACGTTAATCATCGGGGAAATCCTCCATAGATTAGATTGATGCCATAACCCAAATTGGGTTCTTTGTCTGCAGTTTTGATTCAATAAATTATTTGATGCAGCAGCAGAATTTCGCTCATTCATAAAAATTATATTTGTAAATGAGGGTAAACTCAAAATTACCGAGCAGAAATGTCAAAGGCCGAAACCGAAATTCAAAGGGCAAAAGGACAACGCATGTGCAAAACCCCGGCAGAATTGTCGACTTGGTTCAGGCATTTCAAAAGAAATTGCAATCAATATCTTTCCCTTACCATATCACATCACAATTCTTGTAGACATGAAACTTGACAATCTGTCATAGAATGTAACAACGGCAGTAGAATACCGAAGGAACAAAGGAGTGACATTTACAAAAATCGAAGTCCAAAGGCATGGCCAAAATGAGAACACAGAAAACAATGACACAAGACACAAAACAACGACGCTAGACAGACACAAAGCACAGAAACAGAAATCACAACAATCAAAACAAAGCACTCACAGTGTGAACTCCAGTGAAACTGAGAGTGACATCAGGTGCTCCGGAAGGGTAAGCATGTCCTGCTCTGTGAACAGCACCCGTCACACTGTGAGTTGGTCAATCAAGGAAAATGTCAAAGTCCATGAAGTCGGTAGTCAAATCAGGGAGGTTATGTCAATGTAGTATATGTACTCAAAATTTCCATTGAGGCATTGAATCATTGCCAATTTTAAAATAACCACAGTACAAGGGCTTGTTTTCGTATTCAGTGGAATTTCAGTTCGTGGACATTTTTGTTACACATGTAATTATATAAATAATGAAAGGTTTTGGAGTAAATGTACATGAGACAAAGTCTCTACAAATACATGGTAAGCAAGTAACTGAACGACGCTTTCATTGTTGTTCTTCATCTTGAAATCCCCATGATGCCTTCAACAATAAGAATTTATCATCCTTCCCTATGGTTATATCAGCCTGAAGAGTACTTCCGCAAAATCCGTATCTGGTTGACCCGGATATATCAGAAGTTGACCTTGATATATCGAGCAATTCTCCCAATGTTTCAAAGGTAATAACTTTTTTTCAAGTATTCACACGAAATCAAGCCGATAAAAGTAAACATCTATTACATTTTCTCTTTCCGATTAGGTATTCAAAACAGAATCATGATTACACAAATAGATAAGCTAGACGTCAGAAAAACTACAGAAACTAGGTCACTGATATATCCTGCAGAGCTTCCATGTTTTCATATTATGACGTCATAAAAGCTCTAAGGAACGATAGAAAAACGTAACGACCAAACGTTGCTGCAACATTCGAAATCGGCATGATTTCGAATACTTCGGTTAAATTATTCATCCGATTACAAAACGTTTGGTACTAAAATGATTAAGAAAAACAAAACATGTTTTCTGCGGCTGAAAATTTTTTGGAAGGACGAGAATGATGTGTATGTCGAATTTCCCGCGTTGGGAGAATTTGAAACCTAAGTTCAAAAGTGACAAATCTAAAATAGAAATTAAAGGATTATAAACAAGTTATCGGACTTTTGACAGCTGAAGTATTGTAAAATATCATCCCGCTCGCCAGAATATGAAGCTTGTGCTTCATATTCTGGCTCACGGGATGATATTTTACGATATATAGCTGTCAAGAGCCCGATAACATATACGTATACATGTATAGATTTCATATTTTCCTTGTACCATGTACCTTGTATAAGGAGGAAACAAACTAGTGATATCATTAAATTGTGTTTCAGAGTCTTTAGGACTGCGGATGCTGAATTCACAAGAACCGTTTTCCCACCAGGCAGAAAACAGTCAGACGACAGTTACAATTGATGAAGATGGCTTATACATGATTACATTAACTTTAACAGCCACTGCTTTCAATAAACATTCCACCACTACAGACAAATACTTCAGATTTATGGCATGTTTAAAATTCCAAAAGGGCATCCTAAAGGACGAGGAATGTCGTAAAATTACCTTGTTACCGAAAACTGGTCATCCATTTGAAATCCACAAAACTAAAACTCTAGAAAAGGGGACCATTTTTCGTGTAACAGCTACAGATAAAGAGCTCATCGAACAGAAGCCTAGTTTGAACAAATTAACAATTACACAACTCCATAAATCGTGAAACTAATTTAGAATTAACTTGACGAATGTGTTGGTCAAATGAGTATGTGCTTCATTCATGAGCGAAAGCCAAAGTTTTTAATTTGCTTCAGAAAGAAAAGTGAACATTTTGTATGATCGATATATGCGTGTGTGCGTGTGAATAGTTTCGTTGAATCTACCAGAATCTGTGCAATTGTATGTGTGTGTGTTTGTGTGTGTCAAATGAATTCAAATGACTGTAATATTTCCTCATTGCCATGTTTAATTTTTTTTGTTGTGTTCTAGTATGTATATATTAATTTGAATTCAGCATTTATCTTAATGTTCCAAATATGAGTCTTCATGGTATATTAGATATGATTTTACAAATATGTGCAGACTCTTGAAAATGATAAACAGCATTATATATCTGTAGGGTTCAGTGCCCCCTCTATTTAATTTATTAAGGAAACCAGATAAAATTTCAATAATATCTATATTACATTTAAAGGCGAATCTGTGATATGTAAACATTATATATGTACTAAAATAATAAAAGGAAAGTTAGTTTCCTTTACCACTTGAAATTATAGTGATATATGATGTCTACCTTTTTTGCATACAAACTATATATTTACTTAATGATATATATATACCCAAACATCACTTTTAGGTGTTTTTAGGAACAAAAATGAAAACAAAGATGTACAATAAACAGTAAATGACAGATACAGATACATTTATTCCCCTCAATTACAAGAGAGCACTGGTAATTTTTGTACCTTTAAAGATTTTGGTCTTTACTTTTGTAAATACATGTATGTTTTTTGTATATAGTTGTCTTTTATTATGAACATTTTATGACTGATTCTATGCAAATCATTAAATGATATTGTGCCAAACAAATACATCGAATTTTCAGGCTTTAAAGCATAACTGTTGATAAACTGTTAAACAAGTGATATGTATTTGTTTTTTTTACTACATAAATTCTATGAATTGTTCTCTGTTTGTTTTTATCTCCATTGAATTATTGACAAAGATCTGAAACCATGGTAAATTATTACAAAAGTTTTAAGAAATGAATGTCTCATCAATACTAATACATGTATAGTGAAACAAACACCATCACACGTAAATATACAAGCAAATAAAAAAACTATACTTAGAAAATATAATGTTCCATTACTCAGTATTTCAGCTCTAAATTATTGAATTCTGAAAATTTAAAGAAATAAATAAGAATGGATGGGACAATACGGGGAACGAGTGATGATTGACACTGGAGGTGAAAAACTGGAAATTACATCAAATGAGTCTGCTCTTTCTGTCTTTATAATTTATTGGGTTTCTACACACAGTTTTTTCTACAATGGTTCACGACCAGGCTTTCTGTATTTGTTACTTCATCCCGCATCGTTAGGGTATTTTTTCTATCCACTGCCGGTTAGCTCTGCAGACAAAACCACTGTAACCAATCCTTGTGCCGGGGATTGCACAGTAGTATATAAAATTTAAAACAACTACAAAAAAGAATCTATTTGAGCAGATCGTGCTTACCCTTCCGGAGCACCTGATGATACCTCAGTTTTTATAGGGGTTCACACTGCTAGTGCTTTAGTTTTGTGGCGTTCTTGTTTATTTTTGTTTATTTGTTATGTCTTTGTCATACTGTCTCAATTCGTGTTGTCTGTGAATTGCCGTGATTTTGGATTTATGATTTTAGAATTTCCCCTTTCCTCGTTCTTGCTTCGGTATTCGTTTGTCGATGTATTTGAATTGTCCATGTAATTGTCCGAACAATTAATGAAGTTTTCGTGGACCATGGAAAATTTTTCAACTTAATAAGTTATCAGTATAATTTACACGAGTTGAAGCAGACAATGGGGCATAGGCTAGAATGCTTTTCTGTGAATCCCCTTTTGTCTTTGCTTTCAATACTTGAAATAAGATGCCTTAATTTTTATCAAATGATATGATTTATGAATACAATAAATTAACCCCTAGCAAAAAAATATTTTCGAAAGTTTTAAATTAAAATGAATAAACTACTAGCAAAGATATATTTGAAAATCTTTTTCAAATTCAAATTCAAATACTGTATTGTCATTAAACTAAATGTGTATGTGACAAATTACAAAATAACTTCAACATTTCAATTCATATACAGCAATAAATTCAAGTAAACATTTCAAGAGTCTCCTGTCCTCAGTACTAATGACTTTTTTATGAAGAGACCTAAATTATTTACTTGAGATGGTGTTGATGGGTTAAGAATATATATCAATTTATCTATGTTTGTAATACTACAAAAATCTGGATAATCTCTAATTATATTATGTAGATATTCATCTCTCAAATTTTTATTTATTTTACACTTTAGTAGGAAATGATATTCATCCCCTAAAATTTTACAAGTAGGGCATAATGTACCTATATCACTTAATACAGAATTTTTTCATCAAAAGTTTTGATCACATAAAAAATCAAAAGCATATATATGTTACAGTAAATATGTGTAATTAGTAATTTCATGTAATTACTAAAAATTTAGGAATTACATGTAATTCCTAAATCGCCTAGTAATTACATGAAATTTCTAAAAATTTTAGTAATTACAGGTAATTCCTAATTACACACATTTACTGCAACATATACACGGAAGCTATTGCTTAAAGATCTTGTAGTAATGAGCTAATTTTCATTATTACGAGATATTGTTTTATATTTATGAGATTTTGTTTTATAATATTGAGACAATTATCTCATAGTTATTTAGATAACATCTCATTACTATGAAATAATATCTCGTAAAAATTGAGATATTATTTCATAATTTCGAGATTTTTTTTGCCTCATATGGCAGCAGTATTATTCCGTATTTATGTTAATGTGGGTGTCTCACTTTACATTTATGATGAGTTAAGGGATGAATTTTGACGCGTTTCTGCCACATAGTGTATGTAATGTTTACACCTGAAACTTAGCATATATTTATTCAACATGCAGACATACAGTTGGTTCTTGAACACTTTTGTCCGTCTGCAAACACTCATATGATCGAAGCTCGCTTATTGCCTTGGCACTAGACAAATGGACCCATTTTCTGTCTAATGCACTGTATATTGTCTTGTCATGTATTGTTTTTCAGTCTAAATGTTAATAATAAAATGAATGTTCAGCAATTGTCACATGGACATACAGAATAAAAACCACAACATCAATGGCCGAGAAGTCCAAGTTTTATTTTGCAAACTTGTTTATTTATTCCATTTTCATTGCAAGGTAGTGCCGTAATTAATTTATGCCATGTAAATAATTGTATCTGGAAAGGTAAGAGAAAAGGTTTGTCATATTTCCTAATTCAAAATGAGTTTGTGTTTTGACTAAACAGTTTCCATTCTGACTCTTGGAAGAGTTTATAGAAATCCTAATGGATATCATAAAAAATTTCGCAAAACTGGCCTGACCATGTGCGAGCCCCACGTCTGGTGCATATGCATTACACTTGGGGAAAAAATAAAGGTTTGCGACCATGAAAAATGTCTTGTATTGTCTTGTCTTGACTTGGTCTAATTACAAATCAGTCTGTAGTGGTATCAAAGTTTAAAATTTTTCACCGTACGCATTTACATATTTTTTTCCTTTCAATATTTTTCTTGAAATTTCTAGAAGAAAAAACCAAAGCAAATGGACCCATTTATCTTCCATACTATTTACCTACCAATCTTTTACCCTCTTGATAACTTAACTGACATCTCCGGAAATTTCCTCTTGCAATTCGTTACGTTAATCGCATCACGCTTCAACACTAAAGGCACTTGAAACGATCTCCGGTTAAGGGCAATATTCGTATCTTTTCGTTTTTATTCATTTTCTTAAGATCGACAAATTCTCTGGAATTTCCATATATACATTTTAATCCCGTTTTCTGTTTATTTGGAAAATCCCCTCCACATTCGGCAAATCAATTGAATTAGCAAATAGCTCTTCTTTTGTTTTTTGTTCACTCTGAAAATGGTGAATCCACAGCATGTACAGAGCGGTGTTACGGCAATCTTCGGCTCTCTAAGTATGGTCATTTCACAAATTAATATTTAAAAAGTACCCTTCGAAATTGGGGTTTTTGGGTCGTCAATATATGTTCACTACTTACGCAGACTCAAAACTCTTACTTTTAAGATGTTGAAAGATAAAGATAATGCCCGTTTCTCGTGTTTTTAGTTGTGCTAAGTTTTCTTGTATGCCTTGTTGGTTATACGAACTGTGATTGTTTAGTATTAGTATTTTTGTCGGGCAACGGATGACATCGATTGTAACACGTTGCCAGTTGATTTGATGTTTGTTAGCGATGCCGCTTACATGAGTAATGTAGTATTGTTCAACATTTAGCAGCAACAAAA
The DNA here is from genome assembly GCA_002080025.1 of Modiolus philippinarum. NCBI lineage: Eukaryota > Metazoa > Mollusca > Bivalvia > Mytilida > Modiolidae > Modiolus > Modiolus philippinarum. Next base: position 117,327 of record MJUU01037829.1, read on the forward strand.
ACAACAAATAATTAAGTTTATTAAAGTCTCACTTCTTACAATTCATCTTTAAAACATTATACACATAATGGTAAAAGGTCAACCATATTGAATTCTGCTCTAACCGGTGCTGTGGACACATCTATCCTAGTCAGAATTACTGATCAACTGAGTAAACCTCCAAACAGCATTAATTTGAAGTGTATGCCATATTCAACATGACCTGCATCAGAATAAGCTAACTAGATTTTAAAGCGAGCAAATTCCCCTGGCGAGCTACAAAGTATTTAAAATTGTTTAACACATGAATACTGGCACAAAGTAGGCAAAACGTCATTTGATATGTTGTCTTTTCGAGATTTGTAACGTGACTACAGGTGTATAACTGTTGGCATATAATGCGGCATATGCTTACCAGATATGATAATGAGCGAAGAGGCCAAAGTAGGTCAAAATATTTAAATTGAAATAAAAAAAATACCGTTATCTTGGAGCTGTTTTAAATAAATATTTTGATTCTGTAAATATATTAAGTTCGAGCAAATGCTTGCGATTCTCACCATGTCTTCAAGTGAGTCAAACAACTATATACCAGAAATACACTTGTACGTTGTTTTAGATATGTAGCCTCACGCCTTCAACTTTCATACCTTTGCACAAAGTTTTCAAGCCAAGTAATAAAAATTTAGAGTTTCTGTGCTTATGAATAGAATAGAATAGAATAGAATAGAATATGCTTTATTAACCAATCAAGGGTCCATTGAGGACATGATGACAAAACATAACAAAAATAATTATTAAAGAGACTAATACACATATATAAATATATATATTTTACACTATCAAAATAAAGTGTATTCATAATATTAATAAAATAAAGTGATCAGAGGGCACCAGCACTGTGGACATATGAAATATAGAGTACAAATTTTGCTATAGATTAGACAAGATGACTCAGGTAGAGAAGGCACCAAGGGACGATGCTTCAGGATAATTCTGTGCAAAATTATAATTTACAGCAGAACTTATGTTAATTCAAATTCCAAAGTTTGCCGCTAGGAATTTGGAAAATTGTCCCCTATTACTATTTCCTTACGATTATAATTTCTAAGAAAGAATTTCTTATTATAAATATATGCATACAAAATTTCTCAAGCAAATCGTCATTCCGTCCTATATAGGTAATTTTTCTCACGCTCGCCATGAACCACAACAACTCTGTTCAAAGTGCATTTAATTCCATAAATTTTATTTTTACTACAAATTGTGCAATATGTATGCACAAGAAAAAACACCTAAATTTTTGGTAAATTAAAAAACTTCAAGTAGCACTGTGTCTTTCTGTCCAATTAAACTTCATAATAACGAGAAAAAAATCACAATCATATTTGAAAAGGAAATAAATCAATAAATTCCGAACTAGTGACTCCTTGTTGAGGATCAATAAAAACTTCCTGTATGGAATAAAATACGTAAAGATTAAACATGTCCAGTCGCTGTGAGTGAAGGACATGAACACGCCCACCTTTAAGAATCCCTTCGGGTATACAATAATAAATATAATTAATTTGTCAAACGTAAATATGTCTTCCGGTTAAGTATGAATCACTACATTCATTGTATAAATTCGTACTTGTACCTGATTTTATTGTAAATTCGGGTGTTTCTTCATACTTGATATTTAAATTGTTGACAATTAACTTGGATGAAAGTAACACGAAAACAGCAAATATTATATAAAGTTACGGGTTTTATTTGAAAATATAGGACAAACATCTAACGTTTACTTATCAAATTACTTCTTTGATATCTATTTGGATTCCACACAAAAATATCCCAACAAACTCGCTTATCGGATTTCAGAGGGTTTATAAAAATACATTATTGTACCTATTCGGGGAAAAAGTAGGATTTGAAGACGTATCAATATTTAAAGAAATTTGAATTTGAAATATGATTGTCTGCTTTTTTAATTCAACAGAGGCAATTTTGAAAAAAAAATGCTAAAATACCCAAGTTACTTTTCCAGTGTGGTTACCGTTTTCAAAATGAAGAAGGGACAAATTGGCAAAGAAAAAGTGGTCAAATTTGTCATCTCTCGACAAAATCTTCAATCTGTCCCTTCTTCTACACTCAAAAGTTCTGTGAATTCATTCAAATTTATTTTTCAGGCCAAATAATGCCCTTACCACCCTACTCCTTCGGAGAATTTTGACACTAAATCTGGAATCCAGTTCGAACTACAGTTCTGCACAACCTCATTTGAAGTTC
>MJUU01037830.1:12990-24264 GCA_002080025.1 Modiolus philippinarum
TTCTGTTTTTGTCTTTTGGTCAGTGTTATGCCCATCTTGAACACCGTCAGCTTTTATAGGGATAATAGCCCCAAAGAACAAAGTTGAAGACAAGTAAATACTTGGAAACGGGAACTTGTGAGGGATGGCAAAAGACTTTTTCCCTAATTTCTATCCAGATTTCACATTTCCTGAACGGTGTGGAAATATTTGTTCTCCTCTCTAGAGATGAGAACAAGCTTCGTGACATTTCCCGCCAAATTTATTCGGAATACAATCCTCGGCGTTTTTCATCCAGTTATTAGAGAAACAATTTCCACAACTTAAACGCGTTAATTATGAAATTTCTCGCATCTTGTTAAATAAATTTTCAAATGTTTAAAAGCTCGTCAAGCCTCGCTTTCAAACATTTGCAAAATTTATTTAACTCGATGTAAGAAATTTCCTAATCAACTAGTTCTTGTTGTGGAAACTATATTTCTCTAATTTCTAGCAATTTAACCAACGCCTGACCGGTGTGATGATCGTCTCTAGTGAGAGAACAACTCGCATGAAATTTCCCGCCAAATCCATTCGGAACATAATCCTCGGTGTTTTACATTTTGTCATTAGAGAAACATTTTCTTCAACTTAAACACGTTAATTATGAAATTTCTCACATCTTGTTAAATAAATTTTCAAATGTTTAAAATCTGGGCAAGCCTCGTTTTCAAGCATTTGCAAAATATATTTAACTCGATTAAGAAATTTCATAATCAACTTAGTTCTCATTGTAGAAAATATTAAACTTTTATGTTAACATTGTAATTGTCGGTGTTTCAGTAAAATCCGCATGCATTCAGGACGACCCAATTCATTCACAGCGTAATAAGATAACAGGATCAATACAATATTATGTTTAAGTTACTTGACTATATATATGTACCCTCCCGTATAAATCATTAATTTATTTAAACCTTGGTATTTCTGTTTCTCAAAAGCAACGGCAGTAGAAAATGGAATTGAATGAGAGATTAGGTTGGTACGTTTTGACATAAGTGAATGATGAAAAAAATGTAAGTTCGCATATAATGTGAGTTAAAGTTCACATACAATGTGTTGTAGTTCATATAAAATGTGTGTTACAAGTCAAAGAGCTCAGGATGCAGTTTCTAACAGTTATTTTGGATTTATTTTATGATGTGTAGTTTAAATGTCATGATTGAAGGTAGTTCGAGCCTAATAAAAATATCAGACAGAATTTTTTAATTCTAAAATATTTTGTAGGTCTTAGTCAATTGTTTCAAAAACTAAAATAAAAATATGTCACCGATCATCTTTTCCTGTTATCAGGCTTTGAAAATCAGGCCAAATTCAATATTTTCAGCGATATCTACAAAGAATATATAGGGAACTATGAGAACATGCCTATTTTTTAGCTTTCATATGAAATAAATATCAGATAGATTTCTTCTTAATTTGATTGATATTTCAGAGGTATATACTTCAGCTGTATGTTGAGCTTAAAAAATCTATATTTCACCGTTTGATTAAGAAAGATATTTTATATAATTTACGAAATTGACAATATTTACGGGAAAGGGAGCTAATTCGAGGGAAAGTGTATGTCAATCTATTATGACGTCACAATGAAAAGGCCAAATAAGGAATATTCCGGCTTGAAAATCCAATCGTAGCTACTCGGCAATTTCCCCTACACCGTTATTTATCCAGTAAATGGCCGAGTAGTAACGATTGTTTGAAAAGTAAACGTTAAATGCAGAAAATCATATCTTTTCATTTATCAAAAAAAAACGTTTATCCATCAACGGTTACTGAGAGAGAGAGAGAGAGAGTCGCATAAACTGACAAAAAAACCATTATTTTGGCCATAAAACTGGGGTCAAGTTCAAAAGCCATATTGCAGCCAAACATGTAGTATTCAAAGGCAACCTACATAACAACTATCATTGCGCTACAGCAGCGTAGTTTTAAGAATAAGATTACATGAGAAAAACTTCACCAAGATCACTAGACCATAAAATTAAGGTCAAAACCCATAAGATCTGACAGTCGTGAATTACCCAAGAATAGCCTACATGCCAAATATAAATGCTTTATCACTTAGTTATTGAAAAACTGCTCAAATCAGAAAAGAATAACCATGCTCACTAGGTCATCAAATTTTGGTGATGATCAACAGCTTTATGGAAACAATTTGTAGTTATTCAGAATCGGACTTAATCACAAAAACATAAGCTGGGCACTGAAGCATGAAACTAATATCATGGTTAAAAAACATATTTCATGTACTAGTTCTAACCAAGATATGACTTACTTCTGGTAGTTATTGAGAATCAGAACTAATCACAAATACTAAGGCACCAAATAACGGCATTGAATCAATGTCAAAAGCCATACAGCAGAAAGTCATGTACACTTCGAAAGCATTCCACATTCTACAAATCAATACCATATCACTTACAGTTATTGTTAACCTTGTTTAACCATGTTCACTAGACCGTACAATTTAGGTAAAGGTAAAAAGCCATATGGGAGACTGTCATGTCCAAGATCAAGCTATATACCTTAAGAATCTCTGACTTATCTCTTGTAGCTATTGAGAATCAGAACTGATCACAAAAGCTTAACCAGGGCACTAAACAATAAAATTGAGGTCATGATAGAAAGCTATACGACAGACAGTCATGAAACACTCAAGAGCAACTTAAATGCTAATATCTAATCTCTATATTGTGACTTGGTCAAACTATATTCAATAGACCATGAAATTGGGGTCAAAATCAAAAACAATATGCCATACTGTCATGTTCTAACAAAGACCAAGTTATAAAAGAAATATCATTGACTTACCACTTATAGTGAGTGAGAATCATACCTTATCACAAAAACTTAACCTGGGCAATGGACCGTGGAATTGAGGTTAAGGTCAAAAGCCATATGAAACCTGTCCGGTACAAACCAAGACATAGTTTGGTTTGATGCATTTTAAACATTTTAAACATTTTTTGAAATTATGGATTTCCATTTTTTGGATTCTAGTGCTGTTGATGAGGAATAAATTTCCGAAATGGCCTTACAGCTCATTAAAATTAATGCAGTTGGATTAAACATGTATTATAGTCTCATGCTCATTTACTCCATATCCTTTCGTAAAATAGCTTTATTCCATATATCATTGATCTGTTACTTGCAGTTATTCGGAAATTTGCTCGGTCACTAGATCATGAAATGAAGGTCAAAGTTAGACATGTTTTAGACTGTCATGTACTGATAAAAACCAACATATATACTAAATATCACTGACTTAGCACTTATAGTGACATAGAATAGACATAGTTAAGTCAGATTAAACATAGTGGAGAAATTGTTGTAACCAGTAAAACTTAGCATGGTCACTAGACCCTCAACTTGACTTAAACGTCAAAATCCATATAGCAGACTGTTATGTAAAAACCGATACCAACCTTTATACCAAATATCACTACCCTATCACTTATTGATATTGAGAAACAGACCTAATCACAATCGCGTCCATCCGATAGGGTTCGCTGTAAGCTGTATTATGTTCCTACATCAAATGGTTAATATAAAATATCTTGAGTTTACGCCTCCGTTATCGTCATTCCTGTTTTAATGTATAGCACAGGCTGGAATTAACGCTTGACGGGGTAATGTATTTGCGAGGCCCCTCATGGGTTTCTTGATTACCTGATTATCAGGGCATTTTTTTTAATGATTATTTGATTACGAGCGCATTTATTTAATGATTATTTGATTATTAGCTTGCATTTATATATATATTTTTTATTACTAAGCTAAAAATATATTGATAACCGAGGTAAAAATTTAATGATTATTTGATTACCAAGGCAAAAATTGAATGATTATTTGATTCCTGGGACCCCCTCATGAGGACCCTCATTTGCATTGTCATTTAAATTACTGAAAAATTTATTTTCTTCGGACTCCGGGATTGTGAAAAGTACTATTGTTCGTGGGATTTAAATTTTCGTGGATTTCGTGGTTTGTTTTAACCACCAAATTAAGTTCAAAACGAAGTGTATATTTTTCCTAGAGTTTAAATGTATAAAATTGGAAACTACGAATTTAAGTACCAACGAAACTGGATATGAAAACCACGGAAATTGTTGTCAACTAATAAAAGTACTTTCACAGTATATTCTCGCGATTTCGGGATCAGACCCCCTGTTGAAATATTAATAAACCAGTAGAGGGTCCAGGTGAAGAATTCGGACTTGTAAAGGTTATTATTTCTTTTAACCATCGCTGGTGAGTAGATTATAGAGCATTTCGTTGTGTTTTCGATTCGTTCACTAACCGTTCCTACGACTTCGTCAAGTACAAGACATATAGGCAGACCGCTTACTTTGTCTCGTTCCCTTTCAGTTACAGTGAGTTTGAAGAGAGAGCTGTTTTAGACTTTTCCCTTTTGTAAACGCAACACTAGGGAGCGAATCCTGGAATACATCAGAAAGTCGTGACAACTATGGATTTGCAGTTGTGAATGCAATATGCTTGATTGCTTCCTGTATCCATTTCTTAAGGTAGATCGACACTAATACACGGCGCATTCGATTGGCGCTTTTGCGAAACACAAGTCGGACGCGGAATTGACTTGATTTTCAAGCCGGAATATTACTTATTTGGCATTTTCATTGTGACGTCGTAATAGATTGGCATGCACTTTCCCGCGAATTGGCTCCCTTTTCCCGTAAATATTGTCTATTTCGTAAATTACATAAAATATCTCTCTTAATCAAACGGTGACATATAGATTTTTTAAGCTTACCATACAGCTTAAATAAAAAAAATCTATCTGATATTTCATTTAATATGACAGCTAAACAATAAGCATATTCTCACATTTCCCTATTTGTAAATATGGCTTAGAAATACTGAATTTGGTCTGATTTTCAAAGCCTGATAACAGGAAAAGATGATCGGTGACATATCACTTTTATCTTATTTTTTGAACAAATTGACTAAGAAGTACAAAATATCTTGAAATAAAAAAAATTCTGATATTTTTATTAGGCTCGAACTACCTTAACCTCTTCTCCATGGCCTTAGATCTGGTCCTCCGGAAACCGATACATTTCAGGAACGAATGTAATAGAATGAAACCCTTGTTTGTGTATAGGGCTATCCAAGCAACGTTTTGGATAAAAATCATTTCAGTTGGTCTGCTTTCTTCGTTTTTGTGACATATGATAATTTTGGCCATTTATTCTGATCTCAGAATATATGCGATATGAATGGTTGTCTGAAAGAATGAAAATTTAATCCCCAGTCTAACTTGTTATTTTTAACCACTGGTTGGATGCCACTGCTGGTGGCTTGTTAGTCCATGAGGGTATTTACCAACTCATTAGTCGAGTACTTCAGTGCTGCCCCGAAAACCAATATATTTGGAAACGTCCGAAAACCAATATATTTGGAAACGTCCGAAAACTAATATATTTGAAACGTACAACATCGAAAAAGGAAATTTTGATTAAAACTAAGAGGTATCTCCTTCATGCAAAGCTCTGTCTTTAGAATGATTCTGACTTTCTATTAAGATCTGTTTGATTATTTGTTCTCCATCAGTATTTATACATCTTTCGATTTCTGGATTTCCAATTTTGGAATTTATCGGCAATGAAGAGACATATGTTATCGAAATAGCATTATGCAGAGACTAAATTTACAGTAACTTCGGTATATTGTCATCCATCATACCGATAAAGCTTTTGGATGATGGTTTGGGTCATCGATGCAGATTAAGAGCACTGCCGCTATAAAATCGGACAATCTTCAAGACCACTATGGATGAAAAAAATCATGCATTTAGCAGCAGTTTTTGAATGATCTTAGCATCATATTGAAATCAACTTGAATTCAGAGTTAGCTTCAGAATATGTATGGCATCTCTTAAAATCTTTCTCTTAAATTTCGTTCAAAACTAAGGAGAAGCTCTGTTCTTGGCCGGTTTTGGCTTTACTATTTAGGTCCTATTAGTAATTTGTTGTCTTTCAGCTTTTACACATATTTCGATATATAGGTTTCCAAATGTTTTGATTTGATCTGCACTTAAGAGACATAAGTTGTCGAAATGCAGAAACTAAATTAACAGTAACTTCGGTATTTTGTTATTTATTGGATTAGTTTGGTTTAATTCACTCTATTTCAAATTAACAATAGACAATCAAATAATTCTATCTGTTTGTGCGGATTTTCTGTCAGCTAGATCTTCATTCAAGAAGGACCCCCCCCCTTTTTATTTAGGGGACGACCATTTGATTTTCAGGGGGAATTGGGCGATTTTGTCTAGAAAAAGTATTTGTTTTCATAAAATTTTCGAAAAAACAAATTTAACATCAAATTATTTATTTTCATAACAAGTAGGATTAAAATATTTATTTTCACTGGCACCAAGATTAAATTATTTATTTACAAAATCGCCAAAGCCCAACCCCTCCGCANGAATCAAATGGTCGTCCCCTTATACTAGTATATACAAAAAAGAAAAGCATATATTCATGTTGTGGTTCAAATGAAAACGAAAAATAAAAAAAACACCTTGAAATGGGATATTTTCGTCAGTTTTCAGTCAGTTTCAACCTAAGTGAAATGTTATTTCGTCGGCTATTAAAAAACATAAGCAGGATAGGGAACATATCTTATTTGTAATTACTGGGGTACTCCACCATAGAAATATTACATAAATTTCGAGTGAATGTACATAAAACGATGCACTGAAATTTGAACAAATTTAGTTTAAAATGGAGGTGGACACAGTAAAGAGCTTAACACATTAATTAGCTTTGACATAAACTAGGGTATATAAAAATCAGCCCTTTTGATCCTTTTCTGCTGAGGAACATAAGAACAATGCAAGATCTGATGACTAACAAGTGTGGACCCCAATTGATGTCTCGCCCGTCCCTACTTGGTCGCAAAATTAATGTCAAACTCAAACCGACAAAATCAGGGAGTTAACAAGTTCGCTAGACTTTGAAATTACGGTAACTGACAAAAGCAATATAGCAGACTGTCATGTACCACCCAAAACCAAAATGCCAAATATCTCTGACCTACCACTGCTCTGATAGATAATGAAAAACCAAACATGTTCACTAGACCGTGAAAATGAGGTCAAGGGCTAAAGCCAAATAGCAGGCTGTTATGTTCCATCTAAGACAAACCCATATACCAAATATTATTGACATTACATTAAAAGATACTGGGAAACTTAACATGATCACTGTACCATGAATTGGGGTAACAGACGAAAAAGCCATATAGCCGACTGTCATGTACTACCCAAGACCAATCTATTTACCAAATGTGACTGACCTACCACTTTAAGTTACTGAGAAAATGACCTAATCAGAAAAAAACTTGCTCACTAGACCGCGAAATTGAAGTCAAGGACAAAAGCCATATGACACACTGTCATGTACTACCTAAGACCAACCTATAAACCATAAATCATTGACCAACCACATTTAGTTACTGAGAAACTAAACTAAGCATAAAAACTTTACATGTTCATTGGACCTTGAAATTGAGGTAACAGACAAAAACCATATAGCATACTGTCATGTACTACTCAAGACCAACTTATATACCGAATATCATTGACTTACCACTTATAGTTACTGAGAAAATGACCTTAACACAAAAACTAAACATGTTCACTAGACCATGAAATTGAGTTCAAGGACAACTGCCATATGACCGACTTTCATGTACTACCTAAGACCAACCTACATACCATATATCATTGACCTACCACTTATAGTTCCTGAGAATCTTAACTAACCACAAAAAACTTAACATGCCAATTGGACCATGAAATTGAGATCACAGACAAAAGTCGAATAATAGACTGTCATGTACTACTCAAGACCAACCTATATACCAAATATCATTGACCTACCACTTATAGTTACTGAGAAAATGACCTAATCACAAAAACTTAACATGCTCACTAGACTGTGAAATTGAGTTCAAGGACAAAGCCACATGACAGACTGTCATGTACTACCCAAGACCAACCTATATACCAAATATAATTGACCTACCACTTATAGTTACTGAGAAAATGACCTAATCACAAAAACTTATATGCTCACTAGACTGTGAAATTGAGTTCAAGGACAAAGCCATATGACAGACTGTCATGTACTACCTAAGACCAACCTACAGACCATATACCATTGACCTACCACCTATAGTTACTGAGAAACTAAACTAAGCACAAAAACTTAACAAGTTCACTGGACCGTGAAATTGAGGTCAGACAAAAGCCATATAGCAGTCTGTCATGTACTACTCAAGACCAACCTATATATATAATATCATTAACCTACCACTTACAGTTACTGAGAAAATGACCTAATCACAAAAACTTAACATGAAAGTTTACGCCGTCGCCGTCATACTTTGTACCCATATGTCTCTCTCTGCGACTTTAGTCGCGGGCGAGACAAAAACTAAAAAAAAAAATGATCGAAATCATATGAAAATCAAAGAGATCATATTTTAAGAAAAAAAATGCAATTTCGCGCCCTTGGAGCCCTTACAGATCGGAACCGGCAAGAGCTTCGCTAAATCTGTCGACATACTACCGAAAGCTTTTCCAAAGGAATCCAAAGAAAATCAATCGAAACCTGATAAAAAAATTAGATTTCACACATTTTCAAATTTTGCAATTTGTCCCTTTTAACCCCTAAAAACTCGGAAACGGTAATAGCTACGCCCAATCCGTTCATAAAATACTGAAAGCTTACAACAAGAGGACTACAACGACGAAATCCTACCGAAATCCGATGAAAAATAAAAACATTTTAGGCAATCTGCGTGTTTGTAATTTTGGTCCTCATAGCTCGGAAAGGAAACAAATTATCCATAAAGGGCTACGCGGAGCGCAGCACGATACGACTGCAGCAATTCGAACACAAATGTAATTCAAAATGAATGCGGATACAGTAAAGGGCTTGATACAGTCATTAAATAGACACAATAAAGAGTTCGACCTCGAGCCTTTATGATTCCTTATATAGATAGGAAATGGTAAGAGGTATGTCAAATTGGTCAAAAGTCAACATACTACTTTACTATACGATAAGAGGAACCTCTAACAAAAAAAAAAGATTTTACATATTTTGAAAATTGCAATTTCAGCCATTTGACTCCTTGCTTGTAGCTCGAAAACGGTGAGAGCTACACCAAATCCCTTGACATACTACTGAAGGCTTACATCAAGAGGAATCCAAAGAAAAAAATCCCATTGAAATCCGGTGAAAAATTAAGATTTCACATATTTAGAAAATTTGCAATTTTGGCCCCTATGACCCCTTGTAGCTCGGAAATGGTAAGAACTATGCCAAATCCATTGACATACTACTGAAAACTTACATCAACTACTGAAAGCTTACATCAAGAGGAATCCAAAGAAAAAAATCCCATTGAAATCCGATGAAAAATAAAGATTTCACATATTAAGAAAACTTAGCAATTTTGGCTCCTATGACCCCTTGTAGCTCGGAAACCACTGAAGCAAATTCAACCAAACTTAACAGGAATGATGTACTAAAGCTACGCCGAATCCGTTGACATTCTACTGAAAGTTAAAAAATGGATAACAGGAAACACCTACAATGGCTGAAAATTATAATTACATGCAACAATTTGCAAGGGAACTACACAAGAAAAACGCGTATTAGACACAAGACAAACGTAGACAACGATAGGATCTCGGGACAGCCGGACTTGGTACCGGCACTAGCAAAAGCCAGCGGTAGGGTTAAACCAGTTTATGGGTACCCAAACCTCCCCTTTATCTGTCCCGTTTCCCTAGAGTATGAAAACATATGAATAAAACCCAATGCAGGTAGACTACTAACTCCATGACCACAATCTTGATAGGAGAGAAAAAAGACAATACGTAATTTTGAAAGATGGGACAAGGGGTGCTCGCCGCTAAACTGCCGACTAGCTCAAGGAGCCTAGCCTGCGGGAAGAAATATCAAACTCAAAACTTCCCAAAGGGTTTGGTCAAGAATCATCATAAATTTCAGTAGACATCGGCAGTATCAATGAGAGGCCAGTATGTGTGCAAAATTTTCAGGTCACTAGGTCTCAAAGCTAATTTAACGGATGCAAGCAGAATATCTTGCCGATATCCCTTATTACGTAAAGAATGTAAGTTACGTCCCAGCTTTTCTGGATTTTTAATCAGTTTCTGGCATTTTTAAACATTTCCGTAAAATTGAGGACTAGAAATTCCCATTGTTAGAGCTGTTTAAGAGTAACGCAATATTTAAATATAAGATGTTCATACCTGTTACAAAACTTCTTAAATGTATTCAACAACTTATGAAATATGTAATCCTGTTGTAAAAGTTTGGCTGTGATAGTACGGTTACGTTCATTGAAATCATCAAGAGTAGAGCAAACTCTTGCGAATCGTACCAGTTGAGAAATATAAACCCCGTAGGATGGAGCAAGGGGTATGTCGCCGTCAAGAAAAGGGAAATTAGTAATAGTGAAATCAAAATCATCCCCTTTATCATATATTTTGGTTTTGATTTTACCAGAGTCAATAATGATAGTCAGATCCAGAAAAGGGCAACATTTGGAATCATTGTTAGCTTCATTTTATTTCAGTTGTTGTGGATAAATAATGTCTACATAATCTAAAAACTGGTGATTATCAATAGTAAGGATATCGTCAAGATACCTGCTGTTATCGTTGAAAATAGAAATGAGTTTATCACTGTTAGGAATGGTTCCAAGAGGGATCCAAAGAAAAAATCCCATTGAAATCCGATGAAAAATAAAGATTTTACATATTTAGAAAATTTGCAATTTTGGCCCCTTTGACCCCTTGTAGCTCGGAAACGGTAAAAGCTACGCCAAATCTGTTGACATACTACTGAAAGCTTACATCAAGAGGAATCCAAAGAAACAAAATCCCATTGAAATCCGATGAAAAATAAAGATTTCACATGTTCAGAAAATTTACAATTTTGGCCCCTTTCACCCCCTGTTGCTCGGCAACGGTGAGCCACGCCAAATTTGTTGACATATGACTGAAAGCTTACCTCAAGAGGAATTCAAAAACAAAAATCCCATCGAAACCGGATGAAAAAAAATTTAGATTATCAGCAAATAATTATAATTTTGGCCCCTTTCGGCCCCTCATAGCTGGAAAAGGAAACAAGTCACCAAAAATATAATAGGTGGGCGCCATATTAATTTTTCATAAGGAATCTAATAAAA
>MJUU01037830.1:26667-50205 GCA_002080025.1 Modiolus philippinarum
ACATTTTGACTTCATCCTCTAGTTTCTATCAAAATGTCGGTATAGTTTATCAGTTTCTAGCACTACTCTTGAACTCGTATGTTTATTACCTTTCAATTTACTTTCATCTGCATGAACTAGAGCTGTCGCCGAATGGCAGCCAGGTATACCCCCCCGCTAATTGAACCCTGAATCAATATGGCAAGTGTAAATTTAAGTGTGTGTGGACCCAATACAGTTGTGGACACAGTACAAATGTGGACACAATACAAATATGGACAAAATGATATACCTCCCCCTTTTTTTCTGAAAATATTAAAAGACAAATTATCTCCCCTTCAAAATATACCTCCCCCTTTTTTTCCTGAAAATATTAAAAGACAAATTATCTCCCCTTCAAAATTTCGGACAGCAACCATACTACTTCATGCACATGTTCAGGTGGTGTACCGCAACTGTGTAACATTTCATCAAAATCCAAGCAACCGTTTAAGAGAACATACGCTGAAAAGGATTGTCCACACACCCCCTTTTTCCAGAATATTCAAAGACGAATTATCTTCCCTTAAAAATTTATTAACCATATTACTTCATGCACATCTTCAGATGGTGTACTACAACTGTGTAATATTTCATCTAAATCCAAGATGCCGTTTAGGAGAACATGCGCTGACAAGGTACATGGACGGACAGACAGACCGGGGTAATTCCTATATACCCCCCAAACTTTGTTTGCGGGGGGTATAATAAAATTTTGATTTTTTAATTGGCAATTGCCATGTACGGTATATTTTATTTCCAAATGTCTTTGTTCGTTGTACTTTGTTCCAAGATGTTGTCAACCTTCTGAAACTTCAATGTTGAAATCTAAAACCAAGGCCATCTCCCTCCTTTAAAGATGCACCTAGCTTTTTGGTGCGATTTAGTGTGTTGTTCCTTTTCAGTTAGTTAATATGTATTTTCTAAATGTTTTATTTCATCTGCTCAGCAGACATGACGAGTCAAAATACTCATCTGTTTGAGCTTTATAATTTGTTTTTGTCTTCTTGTTCATTCACTTCATCTTTGTTTGTCTGGTTGGCTGCAAATGTAGGATTTGTATACATTGCTACGTTTTTGAATTCGTCATTTTTCTTTCTCCTCTATTGCTGCCGTATTCATTTGCCGATGTATTCACTATATTCTTGATTTGGAAACCACAAAGAATCAAATTCATTATTAATGAATATCGATATTTGGTGTTTTACTTGGTCCGTGCTGTTATAAGTTATCATTCATTGAACCAACTAACATGATTATTTAGATAGTGTCGAAAATCGTTGAACGGTAAGGCGTCTGTTTTATCAGATAAAACATTGTTATTCCAAATATAGATGTTTTTCGTATTTTAATTTTCAGACTGAAATTACTGTTACATTACGTAAAAGTAAACTATGTTTAATGTCGATGTGTTTATTTTTCTATGTTTACTACATGTTTGTTAATGTGAAACACTACATTATCACGATTATTGATTTTCTTGTTGTGTATGGCGGACATTATTTAGCAGGTGGTTAATCAGCCAATAGAATCCAAGTTTACATCCGCATAACCGCACAATCATTTTTGTATGTGTGTGTGTTTTCATTTTCTATGCTCGTTTGTTTTTAAGCATTTTAAACTTTTTTGAAATTATTGATTTCCTTTGTTTGGGTTCTAGTGCTGATGATGAGAAATTTATTTCCGAAATGGCCATACAGCTCGATAAAATTATTGCAGTAGGAGTTAACATATGTGTTATGGTTTCATGTTCATTTACTCCATATCCTTTCATAAAATAAAATATTACGTATTTGTTTCTTTGTTTTTCCAATGTTGCCATTGTCCTTGGATTGTTCGTTAAGACTGATGGTTCGGTACTCACATTATTTATTAAAGACAAGATTTGAGTTTGAAACACATATGATGCGAATAGAAGCTAAGGAAAACCTATTGAAACTGGGTGCAATGTCAACGCTTTAAAAAAATGCATATTTTTTCTTTAAAATGTGTAGATATCAATAAACATATTCATAATGACTATTTCATTTTTTCTGTATAAAATAAATATCAGGAAAAGGTTGAAAGGTGTGGCATTAGTAAAATTTTTTTTGGATGGTGATTCCATTTAAAAATGCTGCATTTTAAATGTTTTTTGTGAACCTAGAGTGGCATAATGTGTTTCTGAGTTCCGTAAAACAGGAAGTGTTCATGCGAGAGACCTCAAACTCTCTCACATCAGTTTAGGTCCTAATAATATTCTAAACCAAATTGCAGAAGGCTGGAATAGGTGGCCCGAGAGAAAAGTTCGAAATTTTCAAGACATCAAAATATTTTCAGTTCCCTCAAACAGGCAATGGGTTGCAAGAGATCCCAAACTGTTAAACGGTTAAGATTCCCATACTGATACTCTGTACTGAATTGTAGAAAGCGGGATATATGGTTCCTGAGAAAAATGACAACAAATTTTCAAGAAGCCAAAAAATGTCCCGAGTTACATCAAACAGAAAGTTTGCATTAGAGAAACCCCACACACTTAAACATGGTATAGGTCCCCATACAAATATCCATTGCCAAATTACACTGGTGAGAAAACTACGAAAGAATTTCTTTTTGTGATGCAGGCGGCAATCGTTGCCGTCAGATGGTAATCCCTATGTCGTCACTGTGTAAATGTAGGCGACACAATGATCAAGATTTGTTTTTCAACATATATATAGCAAATGTCAAAGGTCACGAGCTCAAATATTCTGGAACCAAAAAAAAGGTCTTGCCACAAGAAACACTTTCTATATGAAAGCCCTTTTACTTACCCTTTGAATGATATAACCAACTTTTAAAGTTGTATACAGATGTTTGCATTCCATATCAAGGCCATAAGGTCAATTAAGCTGGTACCAAATGAAAGGCCTTGCTAAACAGATATGGATGCCCATCCGTTACCATTCAACATATTAGTCTAATGTTTAGATGTAAAGATTTGCCGAGTTTTAAACTAATAACAGCAAGGTTGAGGACGTACATTACAACATCTGAAAAGGAAAATTCGTATGGCTTCAATGCTGCAAGATAAAAAGACTCAATGAATTTATTCACCTTTTATTAATTTCAAACAAAATGTATATACAACATTTTGTTAGTCTTCACATCCTGTGCATGTACATGTATAGTTTATTCACTATTCTATGCAAGTTTCTTTTGTAACACAAAATTGTGGACGTATCCTTGCAATATTGACCATAGACAATTTTCAACATCTTGCGTTGCCTAGCACGTTCTTAATTCCTGCAGTTTTGCTGTTGAATTTCATACAAAAATCTGAAATGAAAAGGTAAACCATTGTTAATTCAAATTCATATCATACTGTGATTTTCAATTTTACGGAAATTCCCATTTTGCCGTATTTGCAATATTTGTGAGCAAGAACAAATGAACGTGAAGAATACTAAAACTACACCTTTTCACAATTTACATGTATTACAACAAGCAATATTCCTTACTCATTTGATAGATACAATAAATTCCTTAGCAACAGTTCCCGTTTCGTTTAAGGTAGATCGACTCTAATACACGGCGCATTCGATTGGCGCATTTGTGTAACACGAATTGGATGCGGAACTGACTTGATTTTCAAGCCGGAATAATCCTGTATTGGCCTATTCATTGTGACGTCATAATAGATTGACATACACTTTCCCGCGAATTAGCTCCCTTTTCCCGTAAATATTGTCTATTTCGTAAATTATATCAAATAGCTTTCTTAATCGAACGGTGACATGTAGATTTTTTCAGCGTAAAAGATAGCTTAAGTATATATCTCTGAAATATCAAAAAATAAAAAAAATCTGTCTGATATTTATTTCATATGAAAGATAAACAATAAGCATGTTCTCACAGTTCCCTATATATTCTTTGTAAAAATTGCTGAAAAATACTGAATTTGGCCTGATTTTCAAAGCCAGATAACAGGAAAAGATGATCGGTGACATATCATTTTTATTTTATTTTTGGAACATATAGGTTAAGACCTACAAAATATCTTAAAAGAAAAAAATTCTGTCTGATATTTTTATTAGGATCGAACTACCTTAAATGTCTTTAGTGACTTGCCCAATTCATTAAGAAACAACAGGTAAACTGAAATAATACAAGTTATTACACTTGTATTTTCAACATTTGCTTGAATTTAATCCTCCATAGTAAGAATATTTGCTTCGATAGTTTGAAGACATGGTAAAGATATCGAAATGAGAATTTAATTTGTTCAGGTCACAAGGTTAGATATTGTAATGATCTGAAAACAGGTATTGTGTGGGCAAGCCACAAAAAGATACCCAAACAAAGTTTAATTATAAAATACCCCAACTCAATTTAATTATCTCTCCTTTCAAAATAAATTCAGAAATCATACAACTTGAGATTGCATACTTACATGTAACATTTCATAAATATTCCAAGAGCTGTTCGACAAACACATATGAATAGAGCATTTCCTATAAAGCCCCAACTTGATAAGAAAATTTCCTAGCTTATTTTGAAGGCGAGTGTCCAAAATCAAATACATTTTTTAAAACAGTCGTCAGATCTTCCTTTATAACAATCCATTGAAGCATAGTTCTATCTCAGTTAACCATTAAATTACCTTTCACGTATTCAAACGAGTTTCTTCTGTATCATTTCCTGAAGTATGAAGTGGACATCTCAGTAAGACAACATTTCACATCCTTACAGTTTATGCATGGCAGATCTCCTGTCCCTGTAAATAAAAATAGATCACAGGACATATAAAGCAATGCTTCTTTCAGGGCATGATCCAAGTCTTAAATAAATTAAAATGTGTCCATGGGACATGGATGCCCCCGGCAATACAGATATATCTGCAAACAGGAAGTACATGAGCGACAGACTTGAAAATGGGAGACGGGGTACAAATCATCATACCAAAGCTTCAGACCAAATAACAAATAAATCCAGCATACAAAAGCTGAGAAATCTTTGACGAAAATTTCGTACGTCATACGGATGGACGAGGGTAAAACTTAATACCCCCGTCGCACAACAGCGGGGGCAAAAAAAAAGAAACCCTGAAAAATTGTGCCTACTCGGTTATGTTGTCAGTTTCATATCAGGTTTTGCGCCTGCTTTGTCTTTTTTACCTTGATTTCGGCTTCTGTACGGTAATTTTCATTTTCAATATTTACAGTAAAACTCTGAAGCTTAAATTTAAATGTTTCAATATGTGAATCATATATCTGGTATCTTGTAAAAGACTTTCACTTTGTCTCGAACCTTTCATTAACTGATATTTCACATAAATGGTTTCTACAATTTAAAATGAATATAGTGATACCACCATGGCTGTGAATGCATTTTACAGTGGCAATCATTATTTAACATATGTGTTAGTGACTACATACAAACGCCTAATGCTGCATATGACTTTCATAGTTGCTATTTACACTGAATGCGGCAATTCCTGAATTCACTATTGCATTTTGCTTTTATCTTACCTTTCACATCATCAAAAGTGTCTTCTGCATCAAGTAAATATGTTTCGTTTACTGAACATTGCATGTCCTTGTAGTATAAGCCTGGAAGTTGTTTCTGAAAAAATATATCCAGGTTGCTTTAGAAAATAAGATTAATGCTATCTCTAATCTTGTGCATCATGTTGTGTTAAATTCCGGTTAATGTGAATTGTGAGTAGTTTTTCAGTTTATTTTTAAACAATTACTAGTATGTAAACTTCCACATAGCCATCACTAATGAATTTAATTGACTGACCGTTCAACACAGTAGTCTACACATTTTCGAATCAATAAAGCAATGTGCAGTGTATAAAGCATGAATTTGGACAATGTGAACAAGATATCTTGAAAAATGATTTCAAATATTTGTACATTAACAAACTGAAGAGGACACTGCAAAGGAGCAAAAGGGTGGACAATAATCTCCCACTGTCTACTCAAAAGATGTATCAATTGACATCTGAAGAAACTAAACTTAAAGTAAAGAAAGTTGCCCAAAAAAATCTGCTCTCAGGCATTTGATGTTACAATTTTTATAATTTGTAAATACTTACCTTTTCAAATAGTTCTTTCACTAAGATGTTTTCTCTTCAAGACCAAGCTCTGGCTAAACACCATATTTGGAAAACAACACTTGAAGTCCCTAATCTGTCAATATACAATAAATTTTCATAAGTACATACTTTTCACATGTGTAGATCCTCAAGAAATAGTAATCTTTAATATCATTGTAAATAAAACGTTACTTAAAATGCTTTCCTAAGCTATTTTTCTATAATAAAAAGAAAATACGTGTTTTACACTTTTTATTTTATTTTTTTTTTGAATTTGTACATGTTGTAAAAACAAATACAGGTATGACGAATATAATATGCATTTTTTTATTTCCAGTTTAGCATTTTGATGGTTCAAACAAGATGCTGTAAATTCAAATTTAAACGTTTTATCAATGTTTCATAGACACACAAGTCTAAGCATTTTTACCAGAATTTTTTTGTCATTTTTACAAAGAAATCTAGTGAATAGACATTTAAATTCAGTTATGTTCAGACGGGTTCAGAACGTTCTTCTTCCTAATCAGTATGCTTTAACATATACTTTTGTGTCAGGTAAAAATATTTTACTGTCCATCATCAGTAAACGTATTTCCACATTTAAGCAAAAAAAAAAAATATGCTTATAATCCAAACCCAAATTAATCTCATTCACAATTTTCATTTCTAGAACATAAAGTTTAATTTCTAAAGGCATTAAAAATGTTGAACTTTTTGAGAGACACGTACCTTTTTCCAAATTCCAAGTTTTTGGTCATGATTTGAAATAGGTATAAGATTCAACTATATTAACATAATATGTTAATAATATATATACACTTATATGCGCTTTTTGGACCAAAGTATCACAAAACATCCTGCTTAGATCTCAAGTAGATCTAACTTATATTGCTGATATTATCTAAATGTTGCGTCTTCCACGTTCCACCTCTCGTTCTACCATTTTCGATAATTACTTCACAAATGATCAGAATAGAAAGATTCAATTAAAATTACCAAGTATTTCTGAACGGTCATTAAAACAAGGGTTGCAAGAAACTCTCATCTGGATGCACATCTACGATATTCATTAACTGCTCTAAAGTCTGCTGTAAAAATCCACCCAACCCCAACCCCTTAATTCCCAAATAAGTGAGGATTTTTAATAATCAAGTCAACACCACTATGGGTGTCCCATCACGTACAAGGATTTCAATAACTCTCCAGCATGAAATCTACCTTGATCAACATCTGCAAACTCAAAGATGACTTAATAATCATCCATCTTGCTGTCTGGAAAAGCTTGAACGAACAGAGCCTATATTAATTGTTGATGCATCTGCTGTCGGACTGCATCACCAGCCTAATTGTTCCGACTCAAGATAATGAACATTTTAAAATTTACAATATATAAATAGTTATGACTTAGAAGTATTTCCTCATGAATAATTCTGACCTAAGCTGCAATTTGAAGGTCTTAAAAGGAATGCCAATTCCGCAATCAAGCCGTTCATGTGCTTAAAGTTTGGTCGTCCATATGTTTAATTTATTTCTGCGCTTTAGAGAATAAGCTGTTGAAATGGCCACTTTGCAGAACAATTTGTAGGCAAGTCTTGATAGTAAGCCTTTCCAAGGAAGACATGTGTGGCCTGCGTAATATTGTGACGGAGACATTAAAAATATTAGAAGTTCGTCAAACAAGAAATTGGTATGCGAGAGATACCAAACTATCTTCCACAGTATAAGAACTCGTACTGATACTCCATCTTCAATGGCAGAAAGCTAGCATGTCCGGTTCCTGAGAAAATGTGACAGAAATTATCAAGACACATGTATATTCCATGTTCCGTCAAACAGGAAGTCGGCATGCGAGAGATCACAAACTCTATTAAACTACATAGATCTCCTTACTGATACTCCATGCCAAATTACAGAAAGCTGGCATATGTGAATCCTGAGAAAAATGTGACTGAATTTTTTTTGTGACGCCGACGGAAAGTGATCCCTAAAAGTCGCGTGAGCGCAGGCGACACAATTTTACTGCAACAACTAACCAATACTATATACATGCATATAATTTTTTTGGTTTTCTTATTGGTAAAATATTTATCAACGTTCCAAATTGTGAGTCCATTTTAACAAATAATTCCACAGAAGTACATTCAATAGATGACAAAAAATGTAGACTAACATTCCAAAATATTTTTCAGAATAGACTATTTTTTTTCAATAACAAATCATTTCTTTATAGAGTTCTAGGAACTCCCAAATACAGTGTGACCATTTTCTGTATTCCAATTTGTCTTTACCCTTCACAATACATTGGCCACATTGGGCATAACTTAGATTATATTCTAAACCATAGCAAACTGCCAAATATATTATTCCATATTACATATGGTGCAAGTTCCTATTAGTTTCATTGGCTAAAACGCTCATGTGATTTTAACAATATTCAGTTTATTTTTAGCGTTGTTTCTAATTTTACGTTTATTGACGACAGGTTTCTATTTTTAAGTATATTGATACTATGTTTCTATTTAGCTATATTGACGCTATTTGTCTGGTTGGACTTGCAGAAAACTGGGACGCAACTTACATTCTTAACGTAATAGTGGATATCGACGAGATATTCTTTACAAGTCCATTAAATTGGCTTTGGATTCCAGTGACCTGAAGACTTTACATATATACTGGCCTCTCACTGATACTGCCAATGTCTACTGAAATACATGAAGACTCTTTACCAAACCCTTTGGGGAGTTTTGAGTTTGATTTTTCTTCCGTAGTGCGNCAGTGTTTTACCAGCAGACTAGATTCCTTGAGCTAGCAAGCAGTTTAGCGGCGAGCACTCTTTGACCCTTCTTTCAAAATTACGTTTTGTCATATGCTTTGTCTGTTTCAAGATAGTGGTCATTGAGTTAGTAGTCAACCTGTTTTGAGTTTTATTCGCATGTTTTTATGATACTATAGGGAAACGGGATAGAGAAAAGGGAGGTTTCGGTACCCATAAACCGGTTTAACCCTACCACTGGCTTTTGCTAGTGCCGGTACCAAGTCCGGCTATTCCGAGTTTCCATCGTTATTTATGTTTGTCTTTTGTTTTCATTATTGTTTTTCTTGTAAATTGTGGCATGTGACTGTAGTTCATGGTCATTGTAGGTGTTTGCTGTCATCCTGTTTTTGTAATTTCAGGCATTTATTTGGTTTTTCACAAAGAAAAGTCTTATTAAATAAATATTTAAAAAATCTTGGAAAACTATTTACACATTAAAAAGGATATAAAAATGTTTACATAACAACCACTGAAATTAACGAAAAAAATATTAGACAGTTGTCACATGTTATTTATTGCACACTCATCGAGAAACAGACTTAATGCAAAAGTTAAACAAAGTCACTTAAGCATAAAATGTAGGTCAAGCCACTTAATTGTTAATGATTTGGGTAGTACTCATCAAGGCAATTAATTTGATGAAACATCATTGTCTTATAATGTGTAGTTGTTGATAAATGGACCTTAAAGCAAAACTTAACCAAAGTCACTGAAGCGTAAAATGTAGGTCAAAGCCACCTAACTGTCAATGATTTGGGTAATACTCATCAAGGCATTTAATTTGATGAAACATCATTGTCTTATAATGTGTAGCTGTTGAGAAATGGACTTGAGTGTAAAACTTAACCAGAGTCGCTCAGCTATGAAATGTAGGTCGAGTCAAACTGCCTTGTGAACTTTGTATTACTATCAAAGATCTACCTACTGGCCTACTATCATTGTTCTATACCTTACAGTTTCTGGGAAATGGACTTAAACGCAAAACTTAACCGGACGTACGGACGGACAAGGGAATCACTACATGCCCCTTCCACATTCGTGGGCGGGACATAAAAAATTCCTTCAGTGAAAGGTCAAGGTCAAAATGTCTACAACTATGGTACTGCAAAAAGCCTTCATCATAGGGAAATCACATACCAAACATAATTACCCGTTCACTTAACAACAAACTTCTTTTTGGAATAAAGCTTTTAAAAAAGCCCTGAGGCCAAGGTCAATTTCAAAATGTTTACAATGATAGTACCACAAGAACACTCTAATCACGAGAAAGTCACATACCAATTATGAACACCCTACCACTAAACATAATTCTAACTGCAAGGTTCAAGTTTCTAAGAACAAAATTGCCGTCAGGGCAAGTTCAAGGTCAAAATTTCTACAAATATGGTACCGTTAGAAAACTATCACCCTAAGAAAGTTACATACTAAATATGAAACCCCACCACTTTTAGTCTTCCTTCTAGAGGCAAGGTTAAAGTTTATAAAAACTCCCCGAAGGGCAAGCTCAGGGTCAGAATGTCTACAACTATGGATCTCGTCACAAGGAAGTCCAAATATCAACATCATTTCTTTGAAGGTCGCCATCCCACATGCAAGCAAGGTTAAATATTGCTGACGCCGACGGCATGGCATTCGTCCCGGTGAGAAACAAATACGTATTATCGTCCATAAATTGTATTTTCTTTAGTATTAAACTATCAAATTGTTTACTAGACATACAGGAATTCTTAACAACGTAGTCCGATTTATGTCAAGATCCATTTCATTAATGGGCACCGATAGCCTGAAATGTTAGTCGTGTCCTTTGGTATATTGTCAGGAGACACCATAAGCGTTCAGGTTATCCAGTATTTACCACAGTCACCAGAATGTACTCTGTACTATATTTAATATGTCCAGTGACAAAAGGCATCTCCAGATTCTAAACATTAAGGCCTGTCCTTTATTCAAATCATGAGTAAATCCAGGCTTTTACAATATTAACTATTGAATGTATTAGCATTTAAAACTATTGAACTAGCCGGAAGTTTAGCGGCAAGCACTCCATGACCCATTTTTTTAATATAACGTTTTGTCTTATTCTTTCATTTTCTAGATTCTGGTCATGGAGTTAGTAGTCTACCTGTATTGGGTTTTATTTGTGTGTTTATTATACTTTAGGAAAATGGGATAGAAAATGGGGAGGTTTGGGTACTCATAAACCGGTTCAACTCTACCGCAAGCTCTTGCTAGTGCAAGAACCAAGTCCTGCTATCCCAAGTTCCTATCGTTGTTTTTGTCTATTGTTTTTCTTGTGTAGTTCCCTGGTAGATCGTGGCATGTGATTGTAATTCAGCCACTGTATGTGTTTATCTTCTGTTTATTAACTATTAAAAAATCACAGTAATAAAGAATAGTCCATGTGCTTGACACGACTTAGATATTATTTAAGTTATTCACCAACCAGATAGTTAGTGTTTCGGTGCTGGCCGGAAAATTCGGGAACTTATACATAAATTAAACATTTTTGTTAAAAACTAAGAAGTATGTCCGTTGTGCAAATCTCGCTCCTTGAAACAGTTTGCCTCCCTATTTTGGTACTATTTGGTATTTGTTCTACATCAGCTTTTATAGATCATTTGCTTTATTTTTTTCAAAATGTTTTGATTGGATCTTCACTGAAGAGACATTAGTTGTCGTAATGTTCATCTGCAGAGCTAAGTTTCAGAAACTTCGGTATTCAGATATTTAATTGCAATTTAAAGTATGTCATATTGGTTTTTTCATACATCCCAGGTTTTACTAGTCCAATATTAAGGTTTTCGAAAGACATCTTATTTACGGTCCCTCCACAAGGCAAAATTGGGAATACTTGGCTAATTTGCATATCAGCCACACCACAAATGCATGTTTTGGCGGTAATATCTAATTAGAATATATATAGGCAAGAAATATTTACGCAATATAATTATCTATTTATATACCTCAGAACAAATATGTTTACATCAGGAAGGATACCAAATTTGTTACTTCTGAAAATTTACGCGAATCATTTCGAAATACCTCTTCACCCTAGTCGTCATATATCCTCGACAGATGAATACAAACCACAGAGAAATTTGTGGCAAATCTGTCTGCATTTGATAGGGAAATATAAATGCCATATATCAATTAAAGACTTACCTTTGCAAATTTGTAACCGTCGAATTCAAAATGTAAAATTCTATTTTTTTTCTTTGCACTTACTGGTCATTCTCATGACTAAAAATTGTTATCACCGTAGATCATGTGTATATTACACAGATACAGAACTTCAAGAAAAACAAAAAGATATATTATTAAAATCATCCGGAAAAGTAGTTACAAGGTCAAACATTAATGGGGGTATTTTCACCAGAAAGAAGCGAGATCACTGGGTTTTATCGCATCGGCCACTGTGTTCAATTTATAGTTGAATGTCTACCAAATAACTAAATACCGAAGTTACTGTGAATTTTGATAAATAATTAACTGTTGACACAGGATATGTCTCGCCTGTCCCCATACATCATTTAAACCTGCACAATGATCTACATAAACTGTGGACACAGGATATGTCTCGCGCTTAATTTGCACAATGATCTACTGCAGCAGCCATAAAAATATAAATTGTTTTCAATTACCTTGAAATACATAGAAAGCAGCCACAGCCTGCTAAGCTCACCTCGTTGCGCAGCATTGTCACATATTGCACATGTCAGTTAACAGGAATGGACTATAATCATTCTTTTTAACAGATTCAGTCATGCATTGTTGTCAACCCAAAATGCATCGTACATACCAATATGATTGATGCGGGCCGTGTCAGTAAGCAGGAATCGACTTTAACCATTCTGCCTAACCAAGTTGCTCATGCGTAAAATGTAGGTCAGAGACATAATCCAAAGCATGCATTGTTGTTGTCATCCAGAAGTACATCATACATACCAATATGGTTAATGTGGGCCATGTCAGTAAGCAGGAATGGACTTTAACCATTCTACCTAACCAAGTCGCGCATGCGTAAAATGTAGGTCAGAGACAGAATCCAAAGCATGCATTGTTGTCATCATCCCAAAATGCATCATATAAACCAATATAGTTGATGTGGGCCATGTCAGTAAGCATGAATGGATTCTAACCATTTTACCTAACCAAGTCGCTCATGCGTAAAATGTAGGTCAGACAGCATCCGAAGCATGCATTGTTGTTGTCATCCCAAAATGCATCATATATACCAATATGGTTGATGTGGGTCATGTCAGTAAGCTGGAATGGACTTTAACCATTCTACCTGACCAAGACGCTCATGCGTAAAATGTAGGTCAGAGACAACATCCGAAGCATGCATTGTTGTTGTCACCCCAAAATGCATCATATATACCAATATGGTTGATGTGGGCCGTGTCAGTAAGCGGGAATGGACTTTAACCATTCTACCTAACCAAGCCGTTCATGCGTTAAATGTAGGTCAGAGACAGCATCCCAAACATGCGTTCCAGTCGTCATCCAAAAATGCATCAGGCATACCAATATGGTTGATGTGGGGCATGTCAGTAAGCGGAAATGGACTTTAACCATTCTACCTAACCGGACGCAGACGCAGACTCGGACGCCAGGGGTATCAAATAAGCCACCCGCACTTCGTGAGGTGAGCTAAAAATGATGTTATGACTCATGCATGACTAAGGGGCTAGGGCAACCATCCGAGTGTGGAATTTGTATGTACTCCTGAAGACACAACTGCATGTCAAATGTCAAGTAGCTAGGACTACTGATACAGGCTGTACAAACTGCTTGCTAAAAACTTTAAAGCAATCTTTCATGCGTGACTACGGGGCAAGGGCCACCATTTGGGCATGAAATTAGTATGTACTCCTAAAGACGCAAATGCATGTCCAATATCAAGAGGCTAGGACTACTGGTACAGGCTGTACAAATTGCTTTCTTAAAACTTATAAGTGATCATTCATGCATGACAAAGGGGTCAGGGCCATGAACTAAGTAGGGATTTGAGTTGTACCCACAAGAATGCAACTGCACATCAAATACTATGGACCTACAATTAACATAAGCTTGTTAATTCACAATAGTTTACAATTGTTGATGCCGCCGCCACCGGAAACGATATCCCTTAGTCTCGCCCCCGCGCTTTTCGTCGCGGACGAGACAAAAAGCAGCCATTTTAATTAAATTCATGTATTAAACTGTGTACACAACCTTCCGAAAATCCCGAAGTAGTCATTCGTGCATGACTAAAGGCTTGTTGCCGCCATCTGGATGTGAAATCGATATGAACTCATCTAGATGCAACTTGAATGTCAAATATCAAGCGAGTAGGACTAATGATACTGATTGTTAACTGCTTGCAAAAAATTTATGATTATTCATGCATGACTCGGGGCGTTAAGGCTACTATCTGGATGTTAAAATCGATACGTGCTCCTCAAAATGCAACCCATTAACTTTTGGTTCCATAAATTGTAGGGCACGATTTTCTTGCCAATACTTTTTATCGAGTCTTCGACCAAAGTCGAAAATATGGTGATTATACCAGCGGAAGTATTCACAATTGTTTAATTTTGTCTGATATCATCAACCACTTATGATAGCCCACTGATGTCTTGTGTGACGTTCCAAATCGGAATACATCAGTTTCAGATGTATTGTATGTCTATGTGCCTACAGCTACGATCCATTGAACTATACATTTTGTACTATTTATCAAATAGTGGAAGCACATTGAAATTCGGAACGCAAATCAGTTTCAGGGGAGTCATATGGAGAAATCTGTGCATATCTACTCATTTGCATATTTCATTGCGGAGTCATACGGGCATCGGAATCACATTGTATTTGACAGGCAAAATTTTGAAAAATAGCTATTCTTACTTAAGACCGAGTTGCAGATCTAATACAATTTAAACTTTGATTGGACATTTGATATGCAGTCAAACGAAGCATGTCAGATAAAAGTTAATGAAACGTCTCATAGGTTTCTTGATTACCTGATTATTAGCGGGTTGAAGTTGTGACTATTTGATTACCAGGCGTATTTTTCATTGATTATTTTAATACCAAACCACTTATTGATTATTGATAAACATATTTCAGACAAAATTTACGAAAATCGATCTATCAGTAAACAATTAGTGCAGTTAAATATACAAAAAGTTTAGGGTAACTTTTATTTATATTGGCATAGTTATAGGTTCTTCGTAAGCCTTGTCCTATAACAATAGCCTTCGTTTGTTGTGTAACTTTTTATATGACATTGTAATGCAAAACATACCAATTTCCAAAAATTAAAAGTTGCACAACAAACGAAGGCTAATGCGATAGACCTATGGTAAGCTTTACCGGCCTTCTGCTTTGCCTCGAGCCAATATGTCTGGTCTCAGATCTTTGACCCGTTTCATCCTAACATAGCTTTCCAAGAATGTTTCCACCTTAATATTACAGTTCGTGCAGTATTGTAAAAAACTAAAATATCTAAAATCTAAACTGTTCTTAACAGTACTCCATAGCACAACACTCGAAACGAAATAATAATGATGAGTAGACCGTACAACATAGTTTAAAGATACCAAAATAACAGATGAACAAGCTCACATGAAATGGTGTATTTTAAATCCCCCTAAAGCCTCCCCGTTTTAAAATATTTTACTTGTACGTCTCGGTGACACTCTATTCAATAGCGACGGAATTTTGAACAAATGTATTTATACGTACTTTTCATGAAATCTGCAGAGCAGTATTAAAAGTGTTGGCAAGCCGATTTCGGATCATTTCGTTTTTAATTTTGGCAAATTTCTAAGTTCAGAAGGGATCACATTATTTCCTCAATAACTGAAAAGTTTCATGATTTTCCCGCATTTTATTATCTTAATCATTATTGTCATTATCATTAATATTATTAATATTATTATTTTGAAATCCTGGTTACAAAACTGTTACGTAATCAGTAAGACCTGTTGACCATGTCAAACCGTTTGTATGTACAGCAATGACACCATTATGTTCTCTTAAAACTTACCTTAAGTCTCTTGTCAAATTATAAAAATGTCAACAATTATTTGAATCATTTTAAGTCTTAAATCTGGTCAAAGGTAGAAATAAATTTATAATAAATATAATAGGCAGAATATAATCAGAAATCGCCACAGATCCACGTCTAATGCAGATGAATGCACGCCCAAATAGCCTGAAATATATCTCAAAATTGTTAAATTGTACATATATATTCACAAAATAAAAGACTTTTTATTGGTTTCAAAGCGGAATGTTTAATATTCAAATTACAGATCGGAAACACCTCTTTTATGACAATTAAACTTCAATTTCCGGCAGATTCTACTTTCCCATTCAACTTCAAAACTTTAAATACATTGTATATAATTTGATAATCAGTATAAACAATACTTCATTTAAAACGATGTTTTTGTACTTGTCTAAAATTAGGGTGCACATGGACAATTCAAATTTTACGATGCTTATTCCCCGTTGTCAAGATTTTTTTTTTCGAATAGATTATTCAAATTTTTATTCAACTATTTACACACCGATTCCGTCTTTTTGTCAGATTTGATCTATAACAAACTCAAACCCTTTTACTAACAAAGTATTATCAAAACAAACCAATCCAATCGTAGTTAACAACACATAAAGTAGACCTGATAAAAACACTATGAATGAGTAATATGTGTTCATACCACTCTTCCTTTACGTATTACTAACAAGTCCAAGTTCGACCCGATTTGTTCAAGTCAAGAAACTCTTGCTTTATCCTGGACAAATTTAAACTATACCATTGACTTTCTTCTCAGTTTCGCAGTCTGTTCTCCCAAGTCAAATCAAACTATGTCTAAACCTTTTAGCGTGCTAAGATAAATATTATTAAGGTTGTTGCCCTGAACTCGCTGATCAATTTTCAAAGGGTCAATTTGTTTGCGATATGAAATATTTACCAATTTAATTTATTATTACAGCATTGAGAATTAGGGGTTGTTACAGGATACACATGTTGTACATGCTGTTCATTTTAAAAATGTAACTTGTCCTTCTCCTGTTTTTATGTATCTTTATCACTGAACTGTTCAAGAGACACAGGTCGTGTTTCCTTTATCACTGAACTGTTGACACAGGCCATGTTTCGCCTGCATAGCTTGAACCTTCGCATTGGCCTAAAGCAGCTGCCATTATAATGAAATTCTCCTAGCCAGATTTTCACCATACTACTACCTGAACATGTAGCCCCTGCAACCTAGCGTAAAACTCCACCACTCGGAATACATATGAAAAAGAAAGGAAATGGGGTAAATGTCAAGGAGACAACATCCCATATCCAGGTTAAAACGACAAAAAACAAATGATGATTCATTTTACCTCCGTCTTTTCAATAGGGTAGTATATTGCAAACTCAAAGATCTAAACTTTGCTCGAGATTATCTGCAGATACAGAACCCGAAGTCTGCACTTTTCGTACATCAATGTATTCACATGAAATAATGTTAATAATACAATCGGAAAAATTAAAACTGTTATATACGACATGCATGTTTCTGATTTATACATCAAGGATCTTATGTCATGCTATTGACAATACAACATTTCAACTCACCTCTAAAACAATACACATTAACTTAAATGTCACCTGTCACCTTCTGTCATAAAACAATTTTAACTTCAACTTTTCTTCACTGCTTCTAATAACTTGAATACATTGAAAACATATCTATAATATTCCTATGCGTAAAAAGGAGAAGTTCAGCATGCATTTATTACAAAGAATCATCCCCTTCACCAACCATAATGAATTTAAACTTACAGTAAGAAAGAGAAGTAAAAAATTAAGGCATGTGTTAATCACACTCAATTTATATTTAATGTGCGGTAATATCATCTAAATATGTTTCTTCAATATTTTTTTTTATTTTCATAGCCTTCAAAGTGGTCATAGAATTTTAGTCTTTTCCTTCAACATTTAAAAATAAAAGTATTTAAACCAGTTCAGCAAACAAAATTATATAATGACAATGACCAACCAATCCTTATTTTTCTTAAAACTTTTTACGTTCGTTTTTTGTTCATTTTATTTAGGTGTTGATTTTCTTGAAAAAAAGTTCGAATTCCTTTCCACTAGCTGCTATTGAAATTTGGACTTTGAGTATGCTTTCTCCACTATTCGAGCTGCAAGACCCATCTTACCAAAGTGGGTAAGCTTTCTATTTGATTATCTTGCAAAGCTGTTGCAATTTAGAAAGCTGCAACTGTAATAACAATGCTTAGTTACTACAATAAAATGATTTAACTACTTTGATATTTTATTCGACTCTCGGGAATTACTTTGAAACTTGCACAGTGAACTGGATGCTTTGATAATCTAAAAATACAATATAGATTGAAAATATTCCGACTTAGGCATGGTAAAGACTTTCATGTAATGAAGAATGGTTCTTATAACAAAATACAGAAGTTACTGTGGATTAAGTTCCTGCAAATGGCCATTTCACCAACTTCGCAGATCAAATAAAAAAATTAGGAAATCCATAAAGCGAAATATGCGTAAAAGCTGATAGAGAAAAAAAGTACCAATAAGATCTAAATAGAAAGCAAAATATGTCAAGAGAGCTGTGCAACAGGGAGATACTCATTAGTTAATTTAGATATTGCAAGTTTCCAAATAAAATCAGTTTTCGGGTTAGCACCGAAGTATTGGCTACTTGGTTGGTGAATACCCTCGTGGATTAACAGTTCACAAGCAGAGTGGATCTTGGTAATTTTCTGTTCTCATTTATTTTTCAGTCATATATCATATTAGTCGTGGTGTTTGAGACTAATCCAATGTCCAGGTGTGCAATGTCGCTTAAAATGATACTCAAGGTCAAAATATCAACATGATTAAGGCATGGAACATATACCTCATCAAGCTTCTAAAAGTAGTTTTGAATAAGTTTTATTTTTTTCACGTATCTAATTAATTTTCATAAAGTTATATTTTTTCATAATTACATCTGTTTTAGTTTGAACTTAGCAAATTCTGTCACACATTTAATTAATTTTCATCATTACAACTGTTCGGTCATCCTGGCTTCTTTTCCAGAGTTAAGCCTTTCAAGTGCTGAAATTCAGAGCAGCTTCGAATACCAGTGGCGTTTAATCACTTCATATTTATAGTTTTAATCGGCTAGCACTCAGTCAGGGGGTCCAACCTAATTGGTTGGAGAGGTCCTGATTTGGTTGGAGCAAAATCGTTTGTGCATGAGTTTAAGTTACTAAGAACGTTTCGGCAATGACTAAATAAATTACTTTTCAGTCAATTGTTGTTAAAATTAAAGAACCTTAGTGAGCAAGCTCACATACCCCACGCCCCAACATATCAGAAAATCCTGCATTATTGAACTCCAAAAGTACCAATTATAAGCAATATAATATATGAAAATGACAAAGTTCATCAATGTGTTATTTTGTATAAAATAATCAAAAATCAAAACCCAAGTAGTATGCACATTTTTTATATATGTGCAACCAACATGCAAAATAAAAACTTCCTTACTTAAAAACTGTAGGAGGATTTATCCGGAAATGACAAACCTATAAGCAATATTATGCATACAAATGATAAAGTTCATCAATGTGTATTTTTGTCAAAAATTATCAAAAATCAAAATCAAAGAAGCATGCACATCTTTGATATATGCACAATCAACCTGCGAAATAAAAACTTCTTATCTTAAAAACTGTAGGAGGAGTTATTTGGACAAATGACGTACCCCATAAGCAATATTTTGCATAAAAATGACAAAGTTCATCAATGTGTATTTTTGTCAAAAATGATCAAAAATCAAAATCAAGGTAGCATGCACATCTTTGATATATGCACAATCATCCTGCGAAATAAAACCATCCTATCTTAAAAACTGTAGGAGGAGTTATCTGGACAAATGATTTACCCCCCTTAGTGATGACAGACGGACAGACGGACGGATCAGTCAAAAACTATATACCCTCCGCAACTTCGTTGGGTGGGGTATAAATATATAAGATTTCGAAAGCTATTGAAGAAAAAAATCAACGACCTATATTTTGAACTTCTGCGATATTTTCGAAACGGTTTTTCTTCAATAACTTGTGAAATCTTTAACATTTTTAACAAGTATTGAACTAAAAAGATTTAATCAAATAATAATTGCCGAAAGGGAACATTTTTATCAACTAAAATGCTCTCAATAACCCAAATTATTACAGAAACGATTTTGCTCCAACCAAACTAGGGCTTCTCTAACCAATTACGTCATCCATTTCAGAAAAAAAAGTCTAATACACAATGTATAAAGATAGCTCTAGCTAGTTTAATATAACATACCTACCCAGGAAAATATAAATATTTTCACGTAAAAAAAACACAAACACCTTTAAAGTTCCACTTGTGGTGTGATCGTTCTTCGGAGAATTCCTCGAATGGATGCACTATCATACTTTCACATTTTTGCAATTTCAAATTTGTTATTCTGACCACCTGTTCCAAATGCACATATCTCATGATTTTTGTCATGCCCATCTTTTTTAATATTGGCTCGACGAGTTTCCTGTGGCTTTTTATATGTTTTGATTGTATTTATTTGTATTTTTTGTCGATTGTGTTCATTAGTATTTTCTTGTATTTTTGGGCAACGGATGACAGCGATTGTAGCGTTGCAAGTTAATTCTATTTCTGTTGATGATCCTCGGCCATGGGGTAAAGAAGAAATGAATGTAGCGTTGCTCGATACTCGCAATGACTTCCGCTCAAACCGGTGCTAGGGACAGTCTTGAGCTTACTTTAAGGTATAAGCATAGCTCATTGCTGAAGGCCTCATGGTGACTTTAAGATGAACAGTAAGTTATTCCATTGCTTGGTTTTACCATATTTGTAGACTTTGTCTCATGTGCACTTTTTACATCCTTTCAATGTTTATTATACCATGCTGAACGTTTTACTGAAAAAAAACTGCAACTTCAAAACGGCAATTGATTTCAACATCAGCACAAAATTCTGTCTCGTGGTCATATTTAATCATCTATATATCACCGCATGAATGCTCAATCCAAATATGATCGTAATACAAAATCAAGTAAATGCTTCAAGCAGTGTGAAACAAATCGGAAAACTGATATTTCATGAAAAATCAAAAGGGCGATATCTAATAAAATAGGTGTGGATCCTCCCCACCAGATGTCTCGCACGTCCGTTCTTTGACGCTAAAACTGATGTGAAAATCAAACTGACCTAATCAGAAACTAGAGATGTCGCCGAATGGCAACCAATTATGCCCCCGTTCATTGAACCCTGAATCAATATGGCAAGTGCAAATTTAAGTGCGTGTTGACATAGTACAAGTACGGACACAATGATATGCTTCCCCTTTTTCCAAAATACATAAAAGGGAAGTTCTGAGCCCGAAAATCAATTCTATGGGTGCTAGACAATCTTCCAGTAAACTTCCATCCATTTTGAAGCACTTTTAATTTTCCCGCCTTTTTTCCAGTTTCAATGACAACGGCAGCCATTTTGAAAATTCTGAGACTAAAAATCATTTCTATGGGTACTACACATTCTTCTTGTAAAGTTCCATCATTTTTTTCATAACATTTTCCGCCTTTTTTCAGTCTCCATGGCAACCGCAGCCATTTTCAATATTCCAATTACGAGATATGTGTGTGTACATCTACTTATTGTTGGTTAAATTCCTTTGAAGCAGTAGGAATGTTTGCAAACTTTCTAAAAAACCAAGAATAGTTGTGTTTATATTCGTACGGACGGACAGACAAGGGTAAAACAATACCCCCCCCCCCCGACTTTTCGTCGCGGGGGCATAAAATCTTTGAGCCTACCACTAATTGATTCTGAGAAACCAAACTAGCTCACTAGACCATAAACATAGGTCAAGGACAAAATCCATATAGTAAGTAGGCTGTCACGTACTAAGCAAGACCAACCCACATGCCCAAAAATTATAGCACTGCCATTAATAGATCATTAAAACCAAACTTGCTCACAAGACCATAAAATCAATGTCATAAACATAATTCATATGGCAATCTATCATGTCCTATTCAAGATCAACCCAAATTTAGCATATCCTTGACCTACTTTTAATAGATACTGATAAATCAAATGTGCTCACTAGACCGTGACAATGAAGTCAGTCTTATGAAAGACTGTAATATACTAATAAACCAATACCAATCCATACACCAAATATGATTGACCTTCAACTGATGCACTGAAAAATGTCAAGTGGTAACTAGACCGTGAAATTGAGGTAACAGGCATAAACCATGTAGCAGACTGTCATGTATTACACAAAACCAACCCACATACTAGACACAATTGCCCTACCATAAATAGTTAACGAAAAATTGACCAAGTCAGAAAAAACAAGTGTGGATCGTATTGCAAGGCTATACAGAAGTCCCCTACCGGTGGAATAATTCTTTGCTACACCAGCAAAAATAGTTCAATAAGAAATGGTTTCCTAGCCCAAGGCCCATAACTCCGTCAAAAATCAATGGACCAAATCCATACTCAAGTTTGATCTGTAACCCATAGTGGTTGATTAAGAATGCAAATATCAGCTTATTATCTCAAACGGTTTGAAAAAAAGTCTGGAAAACCTATATTTTACCAAAATTATCAAAGGCCCATAACTCTGTCCAAAATCAATGGACCGGAATTAAACTCGAACTTGATATGTAACTCATAGTGGTAGACTCACATAGCAAATATTAGCTTCATATCTGGAACGGTTTAGAAAAAAAGTCCGGAAAACCTATATTTTACCCAAATTTTCTAAGTCAGGGGCCCATAACTCCGTCCAAAATCAATGGACCAGAACCAAACTCAAACTTGATCTGTAACTCATTGTGGTAGACTCACATAGCAAATATTAGTATCATATCTGGAACGGTTTAGAAAAAAAAGTCCGAAAAACCTATACTTTACCCAAATTTTCTAAGTCAAAGGCCCTTAACTCCATCCAAAATCGAAGGACCGGAACCAAACTCAAACTTTATTTATAACTCATAGTGGTAGACTCACATAGCAAATATTAGTATCATATCTGGAAAAGTTTAGAAAAAAAGTCCGGAAAACCTATATCTAAGTCAAAGGCCCATAACTCCGTCCAAAATCAATGGACCGGAACCAAACTCGAACTTGATCTGTAACTCATAGTGGTAGACTCACATAGCAAATATTAGCTATATACCTGGAAGGGTATAGAAAAAATGTCCGAAAAACCTATATTTTACCAAAATTTTCTAAGTCAAGGCCAATAACTCCGTCCAAAATCAGTGGACCGGAACCTAACTCGAACTTGATCTGTAACTCATAGTGGTAGACTCACATAGCAAATATTAGCTATATATCTGGAAGGGTATAGAAAAAAAGTCCCAACAAGTGTGGACCCAAATTGATGTCTCGCCCGTCCCTGCTTGATCGCAAAATTGGTGTGAAAACTCAAACTGCCTAAATCTGAAAACTTAACATGTTCACTAGACTGTGAAATTAGATTAACTGACAAAAGCAATATAGCAGACTGTCACATATCACCCAAAACCAAAATTCCAAATATAAATGACCTACCACTGATAGATACTGAAAAAC
>MJUU01037830.1:55893-81351 GCA_002080025.1 Modiolus philippinarum
CACACTGAAAGAAACCCCATCAAAATCCGATTGATAAAGATTCTACAAACAAACATGTGAAAACACCCAATTTAACCCCTTTTGGCCCCTTTTTTAAAAACGGTTGGGGCCACAATTACCAAAACTGAGCCAAGCCTTCCTTTTGTACCAAAGAACATTATGTTAAAATTTCATAAGGATTGATCTACTGGAACTAAAGTTATTGACCAAAAACTAAAGTGTCTACAGACGACGACGACGACAACGACAACGACGACGACGACAACGACGACGACGACGACGACGACAGCACCATACCAATATACGACCGCAAAAATTTTTGCGGTCGTATAAAAACATGATACCCAAAATAAGACTAAATATGTTACAAGGAATGGTCAACTTAACTAACGAATAAACAATAATTCACCTAGAAGAAGTAGAAGTCTCCTGGCTGACTGCGGTAATTCAAATTTGATTTTACAGCTGAGTTTACACATTCATAGGTAAACCTAACTATGAACAGAACTTGGCTAGCTTGATTAAATCTGCTGTAATTAAAATGTTCCATTCAATAATTTTAAGGTAGTCGGAGCCTAATAAAAATTTCAGACAGAATTTTTTTCATTTTAAGATATTTTGTAGGTATTAACTCATATATTCAAAAAATAAAATAAAAAAGTTATGTCACCCATCATCTTTTCCTGAAATCAGCCTTTGAATTTCAGGCAAAATTCAGTATTTTCCAGCAGCATTTACAAAGAATATATAGGGGACTCTGAGAACATGCTTATTGTTCAGCTTTCTGTAAAATAAATATCAGATAGATTTTATTATTTTTATGATATTTTGGAGAGATACATCTGAGCTATCTTTCGAGCTGAAAAAAATCTTTGTCACCGTTTGATTAAGAGACAAGAGGCTCTCAAGAGCCTGTATCGCTCACCTGGACCATGGCCAATACATATCTTCAAATCAACTTATATGTTAAAGGGTCTCATTTTCAAACTATGTAAATAAACATTTATGTTATCTAATCCAACTTTAATTTAACTATTTTCCCTATTGCATGCCATCTTGGATAAGGGATGGATCTGCAGGACACAATTTTAATGAAAATTAAGTATTGTGCCAAAATTTATTTCCAACTGGCCAAATGGTTTTTAAGAAGAAGATCTTTGAATGTACTCCTATATTAAACTATGTTTCCCATTGGTAGCCAATTTGCATAAGGTGCAGACTTGAAGGACATCTGTTTTGAAGGGGACCATCTAAGATACATTGTGACTGGCCAAGTTGTTTCTGATAAAAAATTATTTGTATGCTCTTTCCATACAGTCGAGTAATAAATTAAGTTCCCCGCAGATGGCCATGTTGGATGACATTTAGGCATAAAAGTCACAATACATATATATATTATAGTCAGCACCTCATAAGCATCATTAATGCCAAGTTCTGTTCAAATCCATTCAGTGGTTTTCAAGGTTTATTCATCAACTGCTCACTAAAGGTTTTATTTACTAATATTTTTAACATTAAGCAGTCTATGAAGCTGATAAAACTACTTCAACATTCATGTCAGCAGAGGTCATAGTGATTAAACACTAAGTCCCTGTAATATACACAATATGTCTATATTAGAAAATCATTATGACATGAAATAAGGTAAAGATTAAGAAAGTATTTTTGCAAAAACATTGCAGAAATTTGCACCAAAAAAAAAACCCCCACTTTTTTCTCTTAATTATGGAAGAAATAATTTTTTAAATGAAGTGATAGTAGGGAATTTCTCTAAAGCTTAAAAGAGAAAAGTTAACCAAAGAAGATTTGAACACAGAATTTAAAGAGAAATAACCCAGAACCATATGGCATTCGGAAAAAAATGTGAAAAACGGCCAATAAATCATACACAAGCCTTTGGATTTTCTTCAAAATTTCAGAGTATGTAGATCTTGATGTGCTGAACATTCTTTTTAATTTACACTTCACCTCTATCTGTTACAGTTTTTGAAATAAAAAAGAGGCTCCCAAGAGCCTGTATCGCTCAGCTGGGCCACGGTTGAAATATGCAGTTAAAGTAATCCCAATGTTTTAAGGGCATCATTTTCAAATTTGTTAATATACATTGATGTTATATTATCTTAGGTTAAACTATATTCCAGACTGGCAGCTATTTTGGATGGGGTGCAGTTCTAATGTTAAAACTATGATCCCTGCTGGCAGTCATCTTGGATATAACGTGGATCTGAAAAAAAAAACTTTTTGCAGGGGACCATCTGGGGACTATTGTAGCCAAGTTTGGTTTCAATTGGCCGTGTAGTTTCAGAGGAGAAGATCTTTGAAAGTGTTTTCCCATAGGGTCCAATATTAAAACTATGATCCCAACTGGCAGCCACCTTGGATATAGCGCGGATCTGAAAAACAATTTTTTGGAAGGGACCATATAAGGACTATTGTGGCCAAGTTTGGTTTCAATTGGCTCAGTAGTTTCAGAGGAGAAGATCTTTGAAAGTGTTTTCCCATAGGGTCCAATGTTAAAACTATGATTCCCGCTGGCGACCATCTTGGATATAGCACGGATCTGAAAAACAACTTTTTTGTAAGGGACCAACTAAGGACTATTGTGGCCAAGTTTGGTTTTAATTGGCCCAGTAGTTTCAGAGCAGAAAATCTTTGAAAGTATTTTCCCATAGGGTCCAATGTTAAAACTATGATCCCCGCTGGCAGCCACCTTGGATATAGCGCGGATCTGAAAAACGACTTTTTTGCAGGGGACCATCTAAGGACTATTGTGGCCAAGTTTGGTTTCAATTGGCCATGTAGTTTCAGAGGAGAAGATCTTTGAAAGTATTTTCCCATAGGGTCCAATGTTAAAACTATGATATCCGCTGGCGGCCATCTTGGATATAGCGCGGATCTGAATAACAACTTTTTTGCAGGGGACCATCTAAGGACTATTGTGGCCGAGTTTTGTTTCAATTGGCTCAGTAGTTTTAGAGGAGAAGATCTTTGAAAGTGTTTTCCCATAAGGTCCAATGTTAAAACTATGATCCCCGCTGGCGGCCATCTTGGATATAGCGCAGATCTGAAAAACAACTTTTTTACAGGGGCCCAATAAGGACTATTGTGGCCAAGTTTAGTTTCAATTGGCTCAGTAGTTTCAAAGGAGAAGATCTTTGAAAGTGTTATCCCATAGGGTCCAATGTTAAAACTATGATCCCCGCTGGCAGCCATCTTGGATATAGCGCGGATCTGAAAAACAACTTTTTTGTAAGGGACTATCTTAGGACTATTGTACCCAAGTTTGGCTTTAATTGGCCCAGTAGTTTCTGAGGAGAAGATCTTTGAAAGTATTTTCCCATAGGGTCCAATATTAAAACTATGATCCCCGCTGGCGGCCATCTTGGATATAGCGCGGATCTGAAAAACAACTTTTTTGCAGGGGCCCAATAAGGACTATTGTGGCAAAGTTTGGTTTCAATTGGCCCAGTAGTTTCAGAGAAGAAGATCTTTGAATGAAAAGTTTACGTCGGACGGACGACGGACGAAAAGTGATGGCAAAGGCTCACCCTGGCTCTAGCCAGGTGAGCTAAAAATAAAAAATCCGCAAATTTTGAAAAAATTTACGAAAAAAGGGCTATAACTCTCAGACAGGTTTTCCGATTTTCTTCAAAATTGCAGAGCAGATAGATCTCGGCATTCTGAACAATTTTACACCATGTCAGATTTTTGATATCTGCAACGGTTTTAAAGGCATTTGCCAAAAACAGCAATTTACCCCTATGTTCTATTTTTAGTAACAGCAGCCATATTGTTTGGTTTTCAGACTCCTCGGATACAATTTTGAAAGTACATACCTTGGTGATGATCCAGGCCAAGTTTGGTTTAAATTGGCCCAGTAGTTTCAGAGGAGAAGATTTTTGAAAAAAGTTTACGACGGACGATGGACGCCAAGTGATGGCAAAAGCTCACCCTGGCATAGCCAGGTGAGCTAAAAAGAACATATCGGCTTGAAAATCAAGTCAATTCCGCATCCGAACTCTTATCTTCGAGTATGCGCCAATCGAATGCGCAGTGTATTAGTGTCGATTTACCTTAACAACTTTCTTCTTTCATAATCACGTTTTTGAAATATATTGAATCATTCAAATTTCTATTTAAACTTTTAACCTCGCAAGTGCAGATATTCAAGGCAATTTTGAAAACCCTAAGGTTATTTTTAAATCCATTTATTCTTGTATCTCCACTGCCTAACATTCAGTTGCTCATTTCAGAAAAAAATGAGTCTAAAACATATTCCTAAGTACAAGTATCATAAGTTTAATAAAACATACCTTTCTATGAAAATAAATTTCACACTTTAAGCAAAGATTTCTGTGAATTTCACTTGTACATTGTTCAGCTTTCTTAAGAGATAATTTCTGCAACTTTATGACAGATGAAGTCTTTTCCAAAAACTAACAAGATTGATTCTGCTTTTGAGGTCTAAGGACAATAATTTATATTGGTGCCCTTGAAGGTCGATGTCTATTTTTGATCCAATGGTATCCCTGCAACTCCTTGTGGACAGTGGCAACATAAACTTCAAGCTTTTCTGTATTGATGGCATGACAATATGTACACAAATTACCAATATGAATAACTTTATTAATGCAAAATTTCACATGTTGAATAATCTTATTTTAATTGATGACCAACAAAGCTTAATTTTCCAATATGGAGTTTGCAGTCTTGCTTCAGGTAATTATACCTGCAAATTACCTATGAAATAAATAAACAAATTTTCATTCAAAGCTTAAACAGCTGAAAATGTATTATTCTTATACCACTTCATTCGCACTGATCAGTCAGGGGCATCACTGCATAGTTTTATGAGAAAATTTCATATACTTAATTAATAATAAGATGCTACAATGAGTTGTATGCTCCTAATTCTTTCAATTTTCTAAATCTGTAGTAGGATCTTTCACATTTTGCTTTTTATTGGTAATTTTTGGATTTTTTTTTCAAAATTTGCGCTGTACTTACATGACCTGATAATTAAGCTTTGGTTAACGAATTTTCCAACTAAAACAAAACATTTCCGATGGCCAATGGGTTATCAATGATACCAGGTTTATATTATTTTTTTACTTGTAATATCATAGTTATAATAATGAAAAGAATTAACTACTTTTATATTTTATTAGACTCTTGGGAATTACTTTGAAACTTACACAGTAAAAAAAAGGATACATGTGAGCAAAGCTCACTAAAATACATACCACCAAGCTCCCACATTTGATTCCGGTAATAAAAAATCCAGAAAAATAAAATCATATCAATTCTCTAAATATATGGTGCACAATGGCAATATGTGCTAAACATTCTCTAAAAAAATCACTGAATTCCACTGAGTGGTTTAGGAGGAGTTGTTGCAACAAAGTGTGTACCCTTAATGCGCAAGGAATAACGAACGAACGGAGGTATGGACGAACGAATGGACACCATGATCACTATATACTACCCGCTAAAGCGGGGGTAGGGGGGGGGAAGAAAAAGATATCATAGATATACATTATAGATAAACTAAATAATGTGTCTGCAAGACACGGATGCCCCGCCAAAACATCTATCGCCAGGGATAACCTCGTATTAAAATGTAGGTCAAAGCAACTGAACTGACATTAATTTGGGCAGTACTCATCAAGGCAATTAATTTGATCAAATAGCATTGTCTTGTAATGTGTAGTTGTTGAAAAATGGACTTAAAACTCAAAACTTAACCAAAGTCATTGAAGCGTAAAATGTAGGTCAAAGCCTCCTTATTGTCAATGATATGGGTAGTACTCATCAAGGCAATTAATTTGATGAAATATCATTGTCCTATAATGTGTAAAAGCAAAACTTAACCAAAGTCACAATAGCGTAAAATGTAGGTCAAAGTCTCCTTATTGTCCATGATTTTGGTAGTTCTCATCAAGGCAATTAATTTGATGAAATATCATTGTCCTATAATGTGAAGTTGTTGAGAAATGGACTTAAAACATAAAACTGAACCAGAGTCACTCAAGCATGAAATATAGGTCAAAGAGTCAAACTACCTAGTGAACTATGTAGTACTATCAAAGATCTACCTACTGACCTACTATCATTGTTCTACCTCTTACAGTTTCTGAGAAATGGACCTTAACGCAAAACTAAACCGGACGTACGAAAGGACGGACAAGGGTAACACTATATCCCCTTCCACATTCGTGGGCGGGGCATAAAAATATTCTGATTTAGGTATGGTTAATGTCTGAACAAGGACTTTAATATTTCGAAGTGTGGTTCTAATAACACCCTGTAGATATTACAGTC
This sequence comes from Modiolus philippinarum, assembly GCA_002080025.1. Taxonomy (NCBI): domain Eukaryota; kingdom Metazoa; phylum Mollusca; class Bivalvia; order Mytilida; family Modiolidae; genus Modiolus; species Modiolus philippinarum. The sequence goes on from MJUU01037830.1 coordinate 62,215, forward strand.
ATGTTTTACTTGAAATATACACAAATTTTGCTTTTTTCTGCAAAGTATGAACTTGTTTATTCTTTTAACTTCTAATATGCATACTGGCCGACATGATTTCAGTAAAAACATTCATTTGAACAAAAGTACGGACTGTAAAATGCTTTTCAGAAGCTTGTTCAATACATGTCATAACAGGTTTTGAATTTTTAATGTAAAACTGTGATATTCTTTCAGTAATAATATAACATATCTATGACTTTTTACTCATATAATACAAAACAGTAGTACTCCTAATCAGTAATACTCCAGACTGTTGATTGTTGACTCTAAAACTATTCTTGATTTTCAATATCCATATGATGAGGGCTTTAACACAAAATGCAAATGTACCTCGATTATGGACATATTTATTTTGTCATCATAAGGAAGTTGGAAACAACAAATTAAACATTTAACGGACCCAACTTCTAAAATGCCAAAGATTTCTTTTCAACACATTAAATGTTTATTTACTATAACATTTTCACCAAAACACTAAACATAAGGAAGTAACACAATGTCATTAAATATAGAATTAAATATCTGACCTCTAAAGAAAGGGAGACTTCTTTTCCTGGCATTCTTTCCAATTGACAAGAAAATCATGTTTTTTTGCTTACACTGTCTTAAAAAATATGTTGAAATACCCCATCACTCTGTGCAACTTGATGCTAGAAGTATGGCAGACACTGGGTATGTAATTATGTAGGCCTATGTAGGAATGTAATTAAGACATTCACTCAAAATATCAAAAGTATACAAAATAGTTTAAACTACATGAAAATGTCCCCTGCAATACAAATAAGCTTGGTGCACTTCCAGAAAATCTGATCATATGAACGCTATCATGAAGACCTGACAGCTTTGTTGGAATCCTACTCGCCGTAACAGTATCAAGAAATTGTGGATAACAAACGATATCCTTTCTACTTGGTAGACCACAGAAATCAGTAAAATCAATTCTAAGTATGAGGTGCAAAATCATGAACTTGATTAAAGTTTTGTTTGAATTTTCAGTTAAATAATTGATGGGTGTTCCATGGAACACTTGTGTCGCCTGCCCTACAGAAGAGCCATTTTTGGCCAAGTAAACCTATAAAATCTGTAAAATCAAAATTTTACGTATCATGTTCACAACTAAATCAAGTAATCAACAAAATTCTGAAAGGTTGGTTGGAATATTACTTATAGTTTTGAAAGAATACCACATTAACAGACTAAATTAACAAATGAGCTATTTTGGTTCAGTGAACCTCTAAAATCTGTAAAATCAAAATATTACTGATCAGATGCACAACAAGATCAGGTGAACAACATAACATGCAAGTTTGGTTGGAATCTGACTTATAGCTATAATGGAGATGAGGATTAACTAACCAGTATAACCAATGAGCAACTTTGGCTCCATGAACCTTTTAAATATGTAAAATCAAAATTCTACGAATCAGGTGCACATCTTCACCAGGTGGAAAACATATCCTGAAAGTTTGGTGGGAACTGGACTAGCAGTTTTAAAGGAGTTGCGGATCCTTAACCAACAGACTCATAAATTAGCAATTTTAGCTCTGTGAACCTCTAAAATCTGTAAAATCAAAATTCCAAGTATCAGGTGCACAACTACACCAAGTGAACAACATATCCTGAAAGTTTGGTTGGAATCGGACTAGTAGTTTTGAAGGAGTTGTGGATTCAAAAACCGACAGATGACGCAGGACGACGACGACGCAGTACGACGACGATGACGACGTAAGACGACGGATAGTAATCCCTATGTGTCGACTCTGCATATAGCAGGCGACACAAAAAGAAGAAACAAGTTTAATAAATGAGAAATTTTAGTTGGTGAACCTTTAGGAGCTCTGAGCTCCCTAAAGTCAGAATGCAAGCTACTTTGGCCACGACATTAGAAATTCCCAACATTTCAAATTAATTCTTCCATAAATCTGTCCCCCAAATACTGTATTGCAGGGGATGATGACCGTATTGGGGAGTGGGGGTTGTCACGCAAAAACACTTATTTCTATTGGGTCAGTCAAGATCTTGCCAAAGAACAGAGGAAGAATCTTAACCCATATGTCAATATAGTAATCAAAAAGAGGAAGCTCCGGTATAAAGTCACTGATGAACCCTAGGTTTGCCAACCATTCTTCCTTTCACACTAATCAGTACATTAATCTATTATAAAAATGATTTTGTCACATTTAACTTACTTGAATGTCAAGCCACGTACTCAAGCGCAGACAGCAATAAAAGTGCAGTCTGCACTGAAAGGTGGTTGGCTTTGTCAGCAATAATAACATCATGCGTAGCTGACCTCGATCATGGAGATTATGAACTCAAATTCAGGGAAAACTTTGTATCAATAGTTGGGAACAATAAGAAACAATTTTTTTTTTACCGCTCACGTAATATTTGATGTAAAACAATAAGTCAGTTCTACATTGTGGATTATCAATTAACTGACCAAAATTTAATGCTGATCAATGGCAATCCAGATCTCGAGTTTGATTGAAGAGGTAGATCGTTTGATTTCTTCAGGGCTGCTTGGGCGAATTTGCTTAGAAAAATTATTTATTTTCAGAAAAATTTAAAAAAAATTATTTCTTTTAACCAAATGTCATATCGAATTATTTATTTGCATTTGCAAAAAAAAAAAAAAAAGAAAAAAAAAGATATTAACTATTTATTTTCATGGATATTTATTTTCACTGGCACCAAGATTAAATTATTTATTTACAAAATCGCCCTAGCCCCTGCTCACCGAAATTCAAATGGTCGTGCCCTTATTGTGACAAAGAAGACGGTGCTTTAGCTACATCCAAACTCCTTTGATCGAGGAATTGGAGATACTATGAACAATTGCAATTTTCCATCTACCAATTCAAGAAACATTATTTTAAGTAAGCATAATTAATGAAAGCGCTAATAGAAAGTAGGATGCCTTCAAAGATACATGTTTCACCAACCACTTCTAAGTTTTTGTGACCACAAAATTTATCCAAAACCCAATCTGATATACTGGGTACACGTACTATCTATGCTATTATTTTCATAATGACCATCATTCAAATCAGGGGCAGCGTTTTTAGTTACGCTAATTTCTCCTTGAATAATCTAGAAAGTGAAAGTTTTGTTAAAGAAATTAGAGAGCTCATCGGTATTTATCAAACATGACTGCTTAGAGTTTTCCCACTCTATTATTAAGACTAAACCATGCGCATACATTTACATTTGTAAACAAAACAGCATGCTCATCGCATGGAAAGACAATAAATATACTTATACATGGATATCGAAAATAGATATACATTAAAATTTAAATGATTATATTATGCAACTGTCACCTAGTCGATTTGCTGTTTTTAAGGGCTGATGATATTAAGAAGATTCGGCTGTAATAGAAATTAATACACACAGCCGATGATCACAAAATATCTGAAGACCACATGTTCATTACACTGCAACAAAGTTCGAATTATTATGTGGCAATAAATAAGATCTATGAATTTGTTTCACCACAAAGTACGTAAATAGTGAGTATTTTGCGGTTAGCCATAGCTTATAGCATTTTGAAATGTATCATGATAAATACAAAACCTGTAGTGCATTCTTTGGAACCCGATCTTCGCAATAAGGTGGCCTACCACCTTAAAAATATTCGAAAAGACAGTTTTGATTCGAAAAGAACATCCATGAAATTAATGAATGAAAAGCTCTTGAAATTTACTTTTATATAACTTGGAACATAGCAACATTTATGTAAACTATTAAATCGTACGAAATATACATCACTGATATGCAGAGTCGGACAACAGGGAAAGTTCAACCGTGATTAAATACAAGCCCCGCTTCTCCTCAAACACCAAAGAGAAACACACATTCATGAAAAGACAGAGGTCAAATAAATCAAATTGAGCAAAATTTTTTAATATTCTGAAAGCCTAAAAATAATCAATGTCAATTTTTGATAAATGAATTATCTGTACATTTACCCCATATCAGACTTACTATGTTAAATTTTCACACAAGAAGGGACTTAAACAACTGTCAATACGTTTGAGGTCTTAATGAGCAAGAGAGCAACCAAAGATGCCAAACTTTTCTCCAAGTTTGCATAGTACAATAGAATACAGCTATATGAGCACATATCATCAATGTATAAGATTTGTGATAAAGATGTGCAAATTTAACTTTGCTAGAGTCAGAAATAATTGATGATTTAATAATGTGTAATAAGTAGCAAGTTCTGAAGAGAAATCCATCATCAAATACAAGTGAGAAAGCATCAATAAACTTTAGGAAGAGGCTTGAACCTCAAAATAAAACAAATTCACTTGGGGTGATATGCAAGGTAGGCTGCAAAACATGAACATAAGTAAAAACTTGATAGCAATACTGTATTTCAGGTATTGTTTCCCTTATACAAAAAATCAAGGTAATCACAGATCATAAAGACTCTACTTGATTATGACTAATGGTTCAATGATGCCAAGATGCTGCATTATTTACCTGTATGCAAGCATATGTAAGGTAAGATGATGAGCGCAAGTCAAACAAACATAAAATGAAGCCTACTTTTGCCTTGCTCCTGAACTACCATCCCTTATGTAAGTATACGCAATTTAAACACACAGCCTCTTAGATTAGCTCAAACATAACCTTGATCATTTCATCAAGTGGGAAATACTGGTCAGTTGAAGCCTAATCTTTTCGGAAGCAGTCAGAAAACCAAGGATGCATCATTATGCAGAGTTTAATGGTCCCACCCTGCAATATTACAGATAATTACATTTCAATCAGGACACATGTGGACACCAGGGGTACTCTAAAATGTTTGTACATTCCGGAGTCAAACAATTATCTGTGTTAACTAGATAATGCAATCTGCTATCAGTTGTTTCAACTTTCTTGACCAAGGAAAGGAATCTTTTCTTATGATGATTATCTCCAATCAGATGTTACAGGTTTTGGGACAAGAAATGAAATATTTTCTTTATGATAAATGAAGCCTTATGAACCGATTCTCTGGTAAACAATAGACAGTACATCATTATATTCTAAAAATACTTTCATCCATTTGAAAAGAACAGAGGGTGGTTTTTAATATTGCTCCTACTAAAATACTTAATCAACACTTTTCTTAATCACAATAATACAAGCAGAGCTTCCACTGAGAAGAATTTGGTTAAACTTTGCAAAGTTTAGCCAAAATTTCAGAACAAGGATCGAGCAAATCAGACGTGTATGCCACCAGTATACATGTGGTAAAATGCAAAATTCTATCACTACAACGTTCACTGTACAGAATAATCAAGTAGATTCTGTTATACAGTTCCAAAGTATGAGGCTATCCAAGATTAAAAATCAAAGGAAAACTTTGGAATATAACCAATGGCAACATTAATATTTTGAAGATTAAAACATATATCATAATTTTATTATTTTTTCCTCTTAGGTTTCAAATGTTTACATGACAATAAATGTTATTTACAATGTTCAATAATCACAACATGGGTATGATAATTAAATGGTGCCTGATATTCTTTGATGGTAACACTCTTTACATGTATATGAATATCTGTCTGTTTTTCTGGTGTATAGCAAGAACATCAGTAGGTGAAAACTTAATACCCTTATTTCAGGCACAGTTTTCTTGCAATGGGTACTATAAAATACATTCAACAGCTCTTGCCAAAATCACTCAAATACCATACTTGCATTTAAAATGATTTTCATTTTAAAAACTTTGTAATGAAATACAAAACTTTCCCATTTTCTTTATCAAATACTCATGTAATAAACAGTATATCGATTTAAACAATAAAACAAAATTCACATTAACAGTGGTTTCTCCGAAGGACGAGACAAACAACATTTATATTTTAATTAAATTCTTTTTGGTTTGATTCATTTAAAACAATGATGTAATATGGTTATGAGATATTATTTACAAATGAAGTAAAAAAAAAATTTTTAATGCTAAAACATCGAAATCTATTGTTCAAATTGATTGAACTACCTGGGCCCTAAAGATCTCAAAAAGTCAATTAGAATAAATGCTGCCCTTTGGAACCCAATATTCAGTAAGTCTTATTTCGTATTTAAGAATCAGTATTTCATTATATATACACACACTCTTCACAACTGGCAGTCTTTAAGCATCAAATCGATTCCACATATAAGTTTTTAAAAAACATATCAGTGTTTGGTCAATATTTAGCACTTAAAAATGTTTTACTTTAGTATCTGCGCATTCTTTTCATATCTCCAAAATCCTCTTGTGCAGCGCCTGCTTCCCTTCTTCTGTCCATTCCCATTCCACCCCTTCCCATAGGTGGCCGACCCCCAAATCCACCACCCATTCCCCCCTGCCCTGATAATCCACTACCCATTCCCATTCCACGGTCAAAACCACTGCTGCCGTTTCCTCCAAAACCTCTGGCTCCTTGAAATCTTGATTGCTGTTTTCATCAAATTCAGTCATAAATGGATAGATATTTGACACAAGGACAAAGTGGCATATCAAATATGCAGTTTTGTGCGATTTTTTCAATGTCAAATAACGAATCAAAATCGGCATTTCATTATAGTTCATATGTTCAAAAGTCAATATATTTATAATCCATAAAATGTAGAAATTCATCATTGTTTGCAAATCATCACAGGCCATCAGGTAAATCCAGCGAGTACATGGGAAAAAAGAAAAGTAATAAATATGTTAGCTATGGGTAGAGTTATCTTACCAATCTTCAAAAAATCATTTTTCAATCTAATACAAATACTGCATGATTAACTGTTGTGCAAGTGTTCCCTAATTTATACTGACCAAATACTTGCTGAAGAGTTGTTTACTATTCACTTTGTATATCCAACATAGTTAAAGGGTTGCTTTATTTGCTTTTATATTACCCTCAACATACAAAATACTGCTGTGATAAAATACATATAACATTTTCTTGTGAATGCAACTTTGAAATACATGTAGGTATTTAGAAATAGTTCCATCCATTGTGATAAATGTTACTTTTTACAATCATATCCTTTTCATTCATGCATTGAACTTTAATTCTACAGAGACTCAACTGCAGATTCCATGAAAACAATCATAAATTCCTTGTTTTCTAACTTAAACAAATAATATTAAAATCAAACCTACACAGGTAGAACAATCTTCTCTCCAATATAAGTCTCAAAAAGACTTTAAAAGAGAGCATATTCATGTACAAATCAAGTGATTTAATGTTGTTAACACTTCTGCTGTCAATAGGTAAATTTTATGTTAAGATCAAATTTATGCAAGCAAAAATACTTTGGAAAGTAACAAATTTTAGCACAAACTGGCATTTGTTCCCAGTTCTTCAACAAAGACATAAAATCAGCAGTTTTGCGTTAAGCTAGTTCCGACTTCTTTAAAAGCTAGAATGTTTCCCATGTTATCATACAGGGTGTTTTCATCACTATAAATATTACAACACATTTCAATAAAATAATTTAATTACTGAATAAATAGCTTTTTACTATTAAACTTGACGAAACAATAATAAAATAGAATGCAACATCTAATCTTGAAAATCCAATTCAATCTATTGTTTTTATTTGCTTCAGAAATCATACAATTTATGACAACACTTGTAATGGTTTATTGGGAAACATATAATGCAACAACCGTTGTCCATTCTTTATTCAACATTGTCCTTATTTTGACACAAATTCCTCTATGAAAAGCCAATCCAATATTTTCAACAAACAAGAGATAAACATGATAAACTTAGCTTTGTTTTGTAATTTTTTAATATTGGAAATAAATATCTTTTAAAACTAATGTTAAACGAAATACAAATTGTAATCCAGGGCAAAAATGCAATCACAATAGTTCTTTCTACATCAAAATTTTCAATAGAGACACTCAAAACCACAGACTTTCCCCCAATCTAAACATTAATGGAAGCATTATTTCATCTGCCTATCTTTATATCTAAATGTCAGATGTTAATTTCTATGACTTTCTCATTTTGTCATTATTCAATTATTATACAAATTGTGTCTATTTCTATTAATCATAGTTTTTCACAATTCTTTTGTTTTATTTTGACACAAATTGCTCCCACCCCCTTCGTTTTTTCTATCTATACTTTTTTGAAGATGTGAAAAACTAAGTAAGGTTGACTATCATTTACATTTCCAAACCTGTATCTTCGAATTTCTGCCAAAAGTGGCTACACTTTCAAATTATGCTGAACTTGCACTCTTAATCTGCTGTGATGAAAACTCTTAAATCTCAAAACAAGTTAAATGCTGATTCATCCCTTCTACAGACCTGAATTTCAATACCGTTGAGAAAGTATTCAACGAGTACAATGCCAGTCTGTGCCTTTAGCCACTAGCCCTATGCCCGAGACTAGTAAAATCAGTCTCGGGCTAGTAAAAATTTGAAGTCACTAGCCCAGTGGGCTAGTTAAAATTGTACCTTATTTACAAAGAATCTTCTATAAGGGCTAGTGAAATTGAGTTCGGGCTAGTACAACATGGGACCTTACTAGCCCCTAAGGGCTAGTGAATGAAAAAGTTTTTGGCACAGACTGCAATGCAGCAATTCATTACTACATAATAAAACTTCAGTTTTTCTTTTATTCTTAAAATGAATATGTTGTGCAGGTTATAGAACATCAGGCTAATCCAGCGAGTACTAAGCAAGTAGACCCCATAAAAGCTAGTACATTGCAAGTAAACTCCGTAAAGTACTGTAAATGATATACTGTGGAAGCACTTTTATTCGTGGTCACCAATTTTCGTGGTTTTCATAAATATCACTATTTCGTTGGTATTAAAATTCGTGGTTTCAAATTTCATGCATTATAACTCTATGGAAAAAATGCATTTCGTTGGGAATTATATTTCGTGGATTCAGCGAACCACGAAATCCACGAAAATTGGAACCCCACGAACAATAGTACTTTCACAGTATACTCTTTACAAGTTAACTCTTTTAGTATCAATTTATCCCAAATTTCATGCAAATATACCCAACAACTCATTAAGTAATAATTTGTCAAAAATTTCCCCCGAGTCCAGTTTAAATACAATATTTAATTTCCTGCAATTTTGGTCTTATGATATTAGATTTTTTTTATGAGATATGCTTCGGTGGAGTGTTGAAAGGTTTCGCATTTCAGCAAAATATATTTGACACACCATACTACAGATTTATTAATGTCCAAAGAAAACACCATGGTATAATTGTCTATTTGAGGATTTCAATATCATTGCTATATTGCATGATCAGCATTTCTAAAATTCATTTCTTAGGAACTTCAGCAAGCATTGGTAGTATTAATAAAGTCAGGGAATAAAGTCAATTAATTTTTCCTCTCCACTTAACACACAACAGTTAACCTTTATGAAATCTTGGCTCTTTGTTTGTAAAATAATCTGAAAAATAACTGGTATAAGCAAGAATTAAATTAGTGTCAACAAAAAAATACAAATTTAGCCACAACATACAGCGTTATTATTAATGTCCCTTGCATTGCTGGGCTGAAAATATATTCTGTTTAAAATTATACTTGAAAAAAAAAACCGGAAATTCCAATGTCAAATATTTTCAGCCCATTATCAAGTGCTCTTTAACATATACATTTAGTATCTTATTCATTTTACTTTGATTTTTAATTACCATGCATTATTTAGTTTAACATTTTAAAATATCATATCTTCAAAATAAAATTACATCTCGGAGTACATCGTACTTTGGTAAATTTTTACATGTTTAGCATCTTATAGTTTTTGGGGTTTTTTTCAAATTTTATTTCCTATCCAATTTTATGCAATGTATTCAGGAGAAATGATTGTGTCAGGCCGAGGTACACTGCTCCACTGTTCAACAGATAAACTGTGATATACGTGTACAAGTTTATCCTGTGCTAATATTGAATAAATCCAAATCAATTACAAAATCCTTTCTCATACTTCAAAATTGCACAACTAAATCAATTTTTTTCTTCAATGAATGCATTTTATTATTTGTGCAGCCGAAGAAATTCATATTTTCTATTTGAATTAAATTTCATGTTTACTGGAGACACATTGAATACAGATCTTTTCACTCTTTAACAAATTCAAAAGAATATGTATAGAAAGAAAGACTGTTGCAGTTTGGGGTTACATTAAAAGTTGTAGCTAGTTGCAAGTATAGCCCATAAATTAATTCATTTTAGCATGTTTAGTTCATGTACATGCATTTAATGTTTCAAGATTCGAAACAACAGTCAAATTAAATTAGTATCGTTGGAGAGTCTGATCAACTACAACAGCATCTTGGGTTTAACAATAGCAAGATTGATCTTTCAATGGATTTCATTACAACTCCTTATTTCTATCCCAATTTCCCTTTCGGGGGGGGGGGGGGCAAAATTGAAAAGACAAGAGTGTATTGATGAACTTGCTCTATATTGGATCAATACAGTGCTCTGTATTGAATCAATACAGTGGATCTGGAATTGCAGTTTGCCAACATACTAAGTTTCACTATGACAAAAGTAGTGCATAAGCTAATGATATGCAAGTGATTGTCAAACTGTGTAAAGAAGCAGTCGGACAGGATCTGACCCTCAAAAGACTGTGTGTCCATCGAATCGTCTTTAGCAAGAGTCAGGGACAGCAAAAATCAACTTACAATAACCAAAATCACATGAAAATCACAAATCAAATTTGAAAGCATCAGTTCAGTCTTCACAAAATCATTTGAAATTTGGTAGACATTCAGTCTGGCAGTCTTTTATGGCTCATCAGACCAACCTATCGACCAAAAGATTCCAAAGTTTCAAATTATCTGAGATTTCCAGGAAAATTGTCATGTTTTTTTCCAAATTCAATTTATCAATACTTATAACTTCCTGTTTGGATGTTCTTTTGTCTGAGTGATAGCCAATTTTATCAATTTGATGGAAGATTTTGACAGGAAGAGCTAACAATACCAAATACAGCCTCAAATCTACCAGATGATCGTCACTTTTTCAGCCTGAAACCTCATTTCCAGTGGTTTAGCTCAAGATCGACGTCAGACTTTCAGACAAGACACTTGACAATATTTAATCAGTCCTGTCAAAATGTCGGTTTTGTCCATCAGACCCACGCATTTCGTGAGGACCATATTTGAAGGTTTTGGACTTTTCTACATTTATTAATGATAAATGAATCCAGAATTACTTTTATTTTCATATTGTAATGTACAAAAGATTTTACTTTAATTTACATGTATTTACTTTAAGGTTTGACAGTAAAACAAAGTTTTATTGTAAGTCCTCATAAAATGAGATTTCGTCTGCCAAACAAAGATATCTTCATTTGCTATGTACACTGTTTCAAACCACATATTTTCCCAGGTCCAAGTACTGCAAGTCCTACATTAATCATTATTATTATGTATTTAATTCTTTCTTAAACAGCAGAACATATACCAGCATAAAATATCTGTGTGTCTGTTTTATATCAAATACACACAAAAAAGGTTGCACAGCAAAAATGCTGCATTATCTATATTTGTACACAAGATCCATGAATATGTAGCAATTAATATGAATTATTTCATATCAGTAATAATTGTTTTCTATTCAGTGGCTATTACCATTCCACTTGGTATTTAATAATGTGTGATAAAATGTCAAGTGCGCACTTCCAATGCCCTGGCATTACCATTATCTAATCCTTCATTGTGACTCCAAGTTACTAAAACAATTACCATGCAATAGCATGAGTAGAACCTGTTGCTGCTACATCTAAAATGCTTACAGCGATTTTCCCACTACTGAATGCACTCATTATAGAAAATTTGGTAGCCCTCCAGGTAGATAATAGAAGTTTGACCTTTCTAGGTTAAACTTATTTTAATTGCTCATATAATGAGACCTTTCTCAATAGAAGTTTGACCTTCAAGGTAGAAAGGTCATATATCCATTCATTGTATTTGTCCTGGAAATGTGCCAGTTTACCTGATGTCAATTTCAACAAAGAGCATTTTAAGTTCACCAAAACTTGTTTGTATATTGAAATAGCAAATAAAAGGATAAACATGCATTTTGAAATGTTATATGGTTTTAATTTAAGCAGTAAATGCTGCTTAAATGTAGTACACATTAATTATGTTTGTCCCTTCTCTTAATCCTTGGTGACAATTTGTTCCCATGCCTTATAATAGTTCAAATGCACTTTAAATCGACTTCAGATATATATTGGCACACACCCAATTATATGTGTGAATAAGCATTTGGTGCCCTTACTACCATGAACCCCAAACTGCTATTGAAAAACATATTATATTACCTGGAGAGCTAAAATAATCCCATTGAAACTGCATTCAGTGATAGGAAAATAGCTCAAGTTTTAACAATAAATGTTGAAATGCAATGTAGGGGATAACATTCATCAGACAAAGAAAAAAAATATGGCTCTAGCATTATCACCACTTTGGTTGATACCATTCGTCCCTGGACAGTTTTAGATTTGACAATAATAACACATCCATCAATTTAAACTGCATTGTATACATCAAACTGACATATTAATACAATCCACTTAGCTTCAGTATACAATCTGTTAATTCAGATAATTTAGACAAAGTGTATATAAAACAATCAATGTGAAATAAAACTATCTAAATAACCAGAAAATCTTACTGAATAATAGACAACCTCGTGCTGTACAATTTGACAGCAGTTAAAGGTTTCTTACTGGTAACTGATTTAAAACTATGTTACATTCATTATCATCTGAACATTAAATCTGATTTTTAAATATACATGTATTAATTATGATCTTAGAGTATTCAAAAATAGTAAAATTTTCTTCTTTTATTTTATGTTTAATAATTCTACCCCTTGATAGAATGCCACAATATGAAAATCTTTGACCATCTTAAGGAATTTTTTTTTTGTTTTTTTTTTTGCACAGACCTTTCCTTTCAGAATAGACACACGAAATAATGTTTACACCTTTCTAATTTTTAAGAATTAATCCCAGCAATCCAGAAAGATTTGAACTGCTAGTCGTACATTGTTAACAGACTGCTATTCATACATTGTACAATAGCTGTTTGTGTAAACCTTGTATAAAAGATGCTTTTCATTTCTTTCTAATGTCTTCACTGTTAAAGAAATGAAGTACACTCCAAGCAAATACATACTTCTTATATAAATAAGTTTGTTTGGACAAAAAATATAGAATATATATTGTATGTTTACTCATGTTGTAATTATATACTGCTTCAAATCAAATAATTGATTATTTCAGAGCAATAAACTATATCATTATTCTCGTCCCATTACAAACCTGCTAAAAAAAATGGCAGAGTTCAGTTTTAGTGACTGTGGCTGCGTATTGCTCAAATCAAGAATTTAAAGACTGTGAAATACATTTCCAAGTATAGGGATGTAAACATTTTCAGACTTATTGTTTTTTATTCCTTTTTATTTCAGTTTTTTTATTATTTTTTTTTTTGCTGTAATATATTATCATGATTATATTTATTTTTTATATTATATTACATCTATTTTTATTAATTTATCTGTCACAATCTTATAATAGTACATTTCAGTTTTTTCAGTCTATTGATTTTCATAAGTGGTCAACCAAAAAGAAACAAACTGTCTCCAACTCCAAGAACTTCAAGCAATGTATAAGAATAAACCCCATCTTTGTGTTTGTAAAGCACTTTATAACGTCATTCAATTATTTCTAGGTGTTCATCTACATTTTAAATGATTGATCAGCATGTCTATAACTTGAAACCACACTCTGCAAATATCATATTTTGTCCAGACACAAACTGTATCTAAAATAAGCTATATTTCTTTTACCTAAGTAAAGTGATCACAAATGCAATTCATTTGATATCACTTACATTATCAACTACATTTTGTGCAAAACATAGGTTTTAATAAGACATTTACTGCAAAACTACTGACAAAATAGGAATTGGCTGAATGTTATAAGAAGACATTTACTGAAGAACTGCTGACAAAATAAGAATTGGTTGAACATGATGTTTTTTTTTCCAATTTTGGAACATTTCAAGTACAGGAAATATAAAAGAAACAGAACCTTACAGCTACAAAGTTGTGATACTAATATATACATAAATTATTTGAAAATAAAAATTCCCCCAATACAATCAAATTTATTCCAAGCACAGTTTTACTGAAATATACTACAAGTTGACAATATTTTCCATCAGTGTTCGCACAATTCTTTCTTTATAGACTGACTAAAAACAAGACACAACCATGACAAATGGTTTCAAATGCAAAATATTAATGGCCAACTTATGGTTTCATTAAATAACTTTCATTTTTCCCAATATATGTTTCCAGTTTTGAAGTATTTGCATATAGATGATATACATGTAAATATTAATACACAATGACATTATTTACATGTATGTGTGAAGATAAGCAATAATAAACTTTGAATAAAGGATGTGTTTGGCTTGTGGAATGAATTGCTTAAATATGTGCAATTATCTATAAGAGCAGTCATCATCAAGAAATCCAAGTAAAAAACCATGTGAAAATTGAACAATTAGATCAATCAATGATCATGCTGTGCAAAATGCTTGAGAAACATAACAAGATTGATCATGCATGACTCTGGGATTAGGCCATAATATGGGCATGGAATTGGAATATATGTATTCATCAAGACCCAACAGCATGTTAAATATCAAGTTGACTACTGGTTCAGGCTGAATCAACTGTTTGCAAAAAACTTGACGACATGTTTAAGCATGACTGATCATGATCGACCCAGAGGAGAAGACCATAATCTGGAATCAATATGTACTCATAAAGACACCAGAGCACATCAAATATCAAGTGGCTAGGACAAGTAAGGATGTACTAACTGCTCTTGTTAAACTTGACCTGATCGTGCCTGCATGACAAAGTTGTTAGGACCACCATCTGTGTGTGATATTGTCTTGTACTCATTTGCAATATCATGTTTTAAAGATCGAATCAAGTGGCTAGAACTACTAGTACAGCCTCTACTATCTGTGTGTGAAAAACTGAACGTGCTAGTTCATGCATGACTTAGAGGACAGGACCACCACCTTGGCATGGGATCAGAATATACTCCTAAAAGAAGCAAATGCACATCAAATATCAAGTGACTAAGACTATAGGTACAGGTTTTTCTCATTGCTTCTTAAAAACTGAACATGATCACTCATGCATGACACAAGGGCTGGGCCATAAACCAAGTACTGATTTGAGGTGTGCCCATACTTATGCTGCTGCACATCAAATATCTTAGACCTTATAAGCATGACAATTCTCAATAATTTCAATCGATGCTGCTAATGGAAATGCTATCCCTTCTTTCATGTCTTTTGTCAATGGCAAGACAAAAACTGGTAGACCATGTTGTCTACAATCCCAAGTTATTGTATCACACTGAAAACATTTATGAAACAGAAAAAAGCAGTGCACCAAAGATATTCTGCAGGTCCACATGATCACTATTGTATTAATGAACAATAAGAACTTTAATTGTTGTTCTTTACTCTACTTAGTAGTAAATACCCTGATGATTATACTGCTTCATTAAGGAATATTGTTTAAACTATTTTTATATTTGCAACAAAAACAATTGGCATATTCACTAAAATTCATACAGATTCTCTTTGACCATCACTTTAGTATTCTTTCCTTGCATTAAAATCTAATGTTCTACATGTAGTTTCCAGTATCTCTCCAAGTTCCACTCAATCAAGGGTAATGTCTTGTATAAAGTAAAATAAGCTTTGTTCTTGTAATTATTTTCAAAACTACGTGTATGATGAAGCCTGAAATGGTATCACTGATCTAATGTCCAGTAAAAAATTTAAAACTCATTTGAATCACCAGTGTTTACTTTTCCGGTTGCAATTAAAAATATATGGCACATGATTCAAGCACAATATTTATAAAATAAAACTGATAAAACTGAAATGTACTGTTCATTATTATAATATTTATCATGGTTTATATTTCACATTTTTATCATCTTTAAAAATTATTTTAAATTTTATAGAGCACTTGATGCAAGGGACACACATTTACAAATATAATAATCACATTGTTAATTCTACCTCTACAAAATAATCGCATGTACTTATTATGAATTAAATTGCAGCTTGTAAATATTTTCAAGTCAATTCAAAGGATCACTTATTTATTAACAATTCAATAAAAGAAGAAGACAGTTTTCTGTTTAGATAGATCTTACCTTTTCTGTCTTTCTTCTTTCTTCTTATACTTTTATTCCAAGCGACCATTTCTTTCACAAGTTGCTCTCATTTTATACAAGATTCAAAGACAGGGACACATATCTTAACTGAACCCTTTATTCTATCCAAACAAAATCCAAGATAATTTTGTATAAATTCTTTTTTTTTATCCTGTTATTATTCTTCTTATTTACATTTGTCTCTTGTCTTTGTCGTTCATTTGTGTTTTTCTAGTGCAGTTCACTCATAAATTGTGGCATGTGATTGCAGTTTTCAGCCATTGTGGGTGTTCAATTTTATCTTTTGTTTGTAATTGTTAAATCTGTGCGACATGTAAACCAATCACCTGTCTTAACTGATCAGAATCTTCAGTCCATGTGGAGTTCAGTTTAGAGAAATTTCAATTTACAGCAGTGAGCAAAACAACTTATAAATATTGTGAAAGAAATGCTTGCTTGAATTTTATGAATTGAAATGAAGGTAGATGTTAAGAAAATAGATGAAATTTCAACAAAACATGACGAAAGAAGAATAGGAAAATTCATCTTTTTTCTGCATTCATTAAAGATACAAGGAATGTGCTGACAACATTCCTTATTTCTTGTTTATATCTTCTTGTTTTATTTCTTCACCCGATCAATTTGAAAATTCTTTTGTTACTTTAAACAACTTCCTAAACAGCTACAGAATTGTTAGTATTTAGATTTAGACAAATGGTGTAACTCCAAAGAAAATAACCAAAATCAGTCTATTATTATTCACTGCACATAAAATTTTTCCCACAGAAAATCCTTCCAGATAAAAG
Organism: Modiolus philippinarum; assembly: GCA_002080025.1. Taxonomy (NCBI): domain Eukaryota; kingdom Metazoa; phylum Mollusca; class Bivalvia; order Mytilida; family Modiolidae; genus Modiolus; species Modiolus philippinarum. The sequence goes on from MJUU01037830.1 coordinate 79,299, forward strand.
CTTATAAGTACATGTATACAGCTGTATTCATCAAAATTGTTATTCATGTGCTTCAAAACTCAAGTTCTCTACAAAATTTCCAAATACATGACAAAAAGAGACTGCCCGATTTCTAGAATTGTCTGAAATTAATTTACTTTTTGCCAATTTTGCTACAATTTGAATGCTTGCCACAAGTTTAGGTGAAGAAATAATGTATTTGAAATGTAAACATTTTTTGTGTATATTGTGTGTGTGCTGAATACATTACCATTTGGCCTCTTTCCATTCCTTCTTCTGACTGCATTCCACCCTCCTCTTCTGTCTGGCCACCTCCATAACGGCCTCCTCCCATACTGTTATTTTGAGTAGTCTTAAATACAAAATAATTGAATAAACATGTTTGTCTATAATAATGAATACTGTAACAACTTCAATCAATCAGCATTTATTAATCAGCACCAAATGTAATATATGATATCAGTTTATGGCTATTTTTTTTCCTACATGTTGCCAGGAAATGAGTTTAACCTAGATCAGCGTTGCCACTATTTTGATGTCTCTACATTCAAGAATTTTTTCAGGACTTTTAAAGGATATTCTAGGTAAATTCAAGGACCGAATTAGTCGAGAAAATTCTAGGCTGTGATAATTATTTTCCAGAATTTGTTGACATATTGCCTATCAATTTTAAATTTATCAAATGCCAGGGTTTTTCAAGGATATTTCCAAATATTTTAAAACTGGAGGTCTTTTCAAAGTCCTTCAAGGATAAAATAAAATTCAAGGGTTTTTCCAGTTTTCCAGGATCTGTGGCAAACCTGCCAGAGTAAAACTGTTTATTGCCTTTCAGTAAAACTTTACAAACTATATCCAGATCTCGATAACAAATACAATGGCTTACATTTTTCATTAAATAAAAGCAAAAGTTGATTTTGGAGAACTCAATAATTTTCTTGATACAATTTTGCAAGATAGTAGAGACTAATGCAGTCATTTCTAGTGGCAAAAGAGACATGGTAAAGCTTAGAAGGTATGGTTGCAAGTCAAGTCCACTTTTCTTTTACATTTATAAATACATTAAGTCCCAGGTGTGCATGTTAAAAACTTAATTCTTAGGCCATCATGTCAAATTATTCATTGTTTATACATAATTGTTGACAAATCCCAATACTTATAAGACAGAATTTTTTTCAGGGAAAGTAATTCTGACCAAGTATGTGTTTCAAACCAAATTGTGAATGTATGCACATGTTATAGCTAACAAAGTTCTGATAAATATTAGAAATCTCTGAAAAACATACAGTCCACACAGAGTGTTTCAGTTACAGAACACCCTGGTCTGCTATGAATGAAAACTTCAACAACTGCTGGTGAATTGCTTGTGTTTACACTGACATTAATGACTTGCAAATATATTCCTATGTGATTAACAACAGGAAGTTTGCTGGCGTTTACACCGACATTTGCTGGTCTCAAATATGTGAAATATGTTAGACCTGAGTGTCTTGTAACTGAAACACTGTGTACTGTATAATCATTAAAAGATCTATGATGCTCCAATTTAGTCAAATGTCTGGTTTTAGTTGAAGAGAGATAATATCAAAGTATAACATACACATTTACTGATAAGTATGAATTATGTCAGAAATTTATAAAACAATAATAAAACATCACACCTTGGATTACTTTGTACAAAAATCATATAAATCTGATTTAGTAATAAAGACACATGTACATGTATCTACAAAGCAAAAATCTTAAAATCTTTTAGTTCTAATCATGCAAGTATATGCGAAAACTTTTACGCAGGGCAAAAATCATCAAAAGAAATGTTTTATCCTTCTATGGACGTTGCAATGATATTACCAAACAGTTTTCAAAGTCTCAATAGACTCATAATGTCCATGCAAGTCAAGCAAGGTTTCCATATTGGCAAATTTTGCAGTATTTCAGTATGTAATTGTTAGTAAAATAAACTGCACAGCAACATATATTTAGAGCCAATATTTGTTTGTATCTTATGCTAAGGGCTTTTCCAGAAAAAAATGTACAGGGGGGCAGGAACGCAAGT
>MJUU01037830.1:81416-99016 GCA_002080025.1 Modiolus philippinarum
TTAAGCTTCAGACCAAATATCAAATCATTACTACATACACAAGCTGAGAAATCCTTGAAGAAAGATGTTCCGGGCGGACGGACGGACAGACGGACAGACAGACGGACAAGGGTAAAACAGTATACCCCCCTCTCCTTTGGAGCGGGGGTATAATAAACTGCACAGCAACATATATTTAGAGCCAATATTTGTTTGTATCTTATGCTAAATTTCTAAGCCATATTAATAAATTAAAAGATGTACATGTACATTCGCATTTAATTTTACAGAGAAAATGACAACAGACACATATAACTTTGGTGGGTCAGGATTTAGCAGAATAAACCAAAAATAAAACAGATCTAGCAGAATTAAAACACAAACAGATCTAGCAGAATTAAAACACAAAATAAAAGTCTATCATATTATAAACCCTTTTTCTTGGACTATATAACATGCTTAACAAATCAGCTTTTAGCTACACTATCCTAAAATAATTTTACAACATGAAGCAATGGCAAGCCTTACATTTTCTTCTTGATTCATTCCTCCCATTCCCATGGGTGGTACTGGAGGGGGAGGGATTGGTGGAGGGCCACCTGCACCTCTGCCTCGTCCTTCTCTCTGCAATAATATGACAACAGCTCTTGTTGTAAACAAAGAAAATACATGGTGTTCCTTTATGATTATTAATTCAGTTGCATTTGTCAAAATACTAATAAAAAAATAATAAAAGTAAAAAAAAATTGGCAGAAAAATATTGGAATCTGAATACACTTAAATGGAATTCTAAACCTTACCATCAAACATAATGCCAACAGGAACTGTATACAGAGATTTCTTGCTCTTACACCTAAATATCTGATTTTCATTTTCTTTTCTGTTCCGATTGCAATAAAACAGATGATTGCAAAGCAGAAAACCTCGAGGTCTAAATATTTGCCATTACATGTGCAGAGAAGACATGAGCATCAGCACTCATCCTACCACTCATGATACTTGAAAATTGACAACAGCTTAACATGGAATGATACATTCAGTTAAGGTTGCGGCGTTTGACATTAATACTAGTCCTGTAGCCCTAGAGTAGTAAATTTGGGCAAAGACTACCAGAATTTGAAATTTGGTAGTACTTTGGGCTTGCAAAATTGTATATTTAATTCAGGTCAGTAGAATCACCTAAGGACTAGTGAATTCAGACCCTTTGGCTACTGAAAAAAAAACTTAGTGTCAAACCCTGGGTTGTGGACATTTAGCAGACTGTCCAAATGTCAGGTACAAACCAAAACCATAACAAATTTTACTAAACTACATGTATAATCAATGGTTGTTAAAAGACAGTGAACTGTAAATCACTACATCAAGGTGGAAATAATTTCCACAAAAATAAATGAATCATTACTTAATCTCTAAAATAACATATAAAATGTTATGACAAAATCATTGAGTTGTTTATAAAAAAATCCAGAAAACTCTATTTACCCTTATCCAAATGACAGAATGACGAATATGAGTGAAGCAATCAGACATGATTTTGTACAAATAAGAAATAATAGGAAATACTGCCTAAAAATAGGAAATGGGGTTAGCCCTGTGAAAACATCATTTTCCTGCTGGTTCTACAAAACTGAACAACTTTGAATTTATTTTCTGTATCAAAAAAATAGGAATTCCTTTTTACATCGGAAAATAATCATGTCTGAGCAATGTATATGCCCACAGATAATAATTATATAATGAGATCACTTTAATGCAAAAGTGAGGCTGGGACAAAAAGACAAAAGTCAAGACAGTAACGTACTAAAACCCAACAATTGAATTTATCGAGACATTAAGGGGGTAGACCTGGGGTAGGAGGAGATAACTCCCTTTTTCACTTTTTTATTACTTACACAAACAAATAGAATCATTACAATTGGTATTATCAAAATCTTAAAATTGTAAAAAAAAATTCCAAACAGCAAACAAATATTTAATTTGTCATGAAAACAAATACCCAACATCCAGTTATTTAACATGAGTGCATTTTACTCTACAGTTTTGCAATGCTGTTCAAAGATGATGAAAATATATAAAAGTCGGATTTATTCCAAGGGAGGTAATTTAAAGCACATATTCAGCAAATTTTATTGATTTTACCCACTTTATTCTAAATTAAGAAAAAATGGAAGGTAGATTTTTCTAAAATTTTAATATATCTTACATATTCTAGTTTTCTTTCTATTCTCAGTTTTTGGTGAAAATTAAACGACAGAATTTTTTAGAAGAAGTGTTTAATAGTGATCAAAAAAGAGTGAAAATTTCAGCCTATACTATTCAGAACACTTATGTATTTCAGTTCAAAATAGTTAAATTTCCTATCATTATTCATGTTTACTTTTACACATGTCTAAGCTACAGAATTTTGCATTTGAAATAATCTTAAATCCAATACCAATTCAATTAGAGCCAATTTTATACACCACAATCAAGTCCTGAACGGACCAAACAACATGAGGAAACAGGGTATCTTTGATCACCACTAGACATAAAACGGGACGGTAAAAATTGTTGAAAATTGCTGAAAGGCAACATGAACATGTGTACTTTCAATACTTAAAATATTAAGAAAATTAAACGATAGGAAAATTTTAGGCCTACCCAGGTCTACCCCCTTAAACAAGAGTTACATAGAATGCTACATATTGTGACCGCAACCACTCGCTGCAACAGATTTGCACAAATATTTGAACAAAGCCCTTCGGCAAATCTCACTTAAATCACATGCAAAATAGAAATTTAGGGCACCACCTAACTGTTAACAGACTTAGACCTGTTTAAGTGAGATTTTGCCAACTGAAGAGTTCTTAAAACCTATAAAATACTACGAAAAGCTTGTTTCAAGAGGAATCCAAAACAAAAACCTCATTGAAACCAAGAGTATAATGGAAATTGGAAGGACTTTGTAAAATTGCAAATATGACCCTATTAGTCCCTACCAAAAAGATTTAACTTGTGCAAAATCTTTTGACATGCTATCAAGTTTACAAGAATCCAAAGAAAGTAACCCTATTCAAATTTAATAATACATAAATATTTGAAATCCTTGTTCAGGAAAATTTGCTCTTTTTCTTACACCTGATGTAAAAATCATTGATGTAACCTTGTTTTCACTTTCCCCTATACATTTTCAAAAAGAAAAAAAATAAGTGTACAAAGTAACCATGGTGATGAGATCTAACATAGTTATTTCCCTTTATATTTACAGGTTACTTTCCCTGATTATTACCTGTTCCATTTGAGATCTTGCGCTAGGACCACCTCTCATTCCCATGTCACCCCTCAACAGCATCTCACGTCTTCTTTCATCCTCCTCACGCATCAATCTATTTTCTTCTTCTCTCCTGAAATATCAATTATATGAAATTATAATACCATTGTTAAATGTACTTCAAATCGAGACATTGTCTCACTTAGACATGGGTGAACAATGTTGATATACAAATCAGATCTTTATGTGCAATGTGCAATGGAAAACTGAAATAATGATTTACATTAATACTGTATTTTGATGGTCATGTCTATTTTTGATTTACGGAACTGATATTAATGTGGAGAAGTGATGAGTCTATTTAACTGTCTATTGATAACCTGTTAAAAATGCAAGATTAGTCAAATATATGGTCATTAAATCAATGTCATTCTGATCGAGTGAAATTGTGCAGCAAACTTAACTTTAGAAACTATAATGTGTTCTGTTAATTTAATTGATTACAAAATCATTGATGTGTATCCAATGCCTTTTGAAAAGGTATAAATAAGATAAACAAAGCTTAAAATGTGTAAATCATGTGTAAATATAGTTTTTACAACGAGAACTAAGTTGATAATGAAATTTCTCACATCAAATTAAATAAATTTTGCATATGTTTGAGAACAAGGCATGCCAAGTTTTAAACTTTTGAAAATTTACTTAACGAAATGTGAGAAATTTCATAACTAAAGTGCAACAGTTGTAGAAAATGTTTCACTAATGACATAATGTAAAACACAGAGGATTATGTTCCGAATAGATTTGGCGGGAAATATAGTGTGGGTTGTTCTCTCTCTAGAGATGAGAAATATTTTTATCACACAGGTCATGTTGATTAAATTTGCTATAAATTAGAGAAATGATCATAACTACAATAATCAATTAGTTGAACATGGAGGAATTCATATACTTCTGTCAAGCAGTGTCTCTCAATATCGCATGTTATGTACATGTACATCAATTATTTTTCATGTTTTCATTTCCTCACGTTTTGGTGTGAAAAAAGACTATCATGACCATGGAAAATTTGTTGAGTTCAGAATTTGCATTTCACTATTTGATGCAATTTGTACAGAATTCATGCCAAATCTTTAATTTGCACCCATGTGTCAAATGCAAACATTGCATTTATTGAAGCTCAAGCCAAAAAATCCTTATACTGTGAAGTGCTATATTTTCTTGATACAAAATTTTTGTGGTTTTCAGCCTTTGCTTATTGGACGGGTCTAATATTTGCGTATTTTTTAGTTTAAGTCATTAGGTTCATATGTATTAAGGTTTTGAGTGAAATATTCGTATGTAAAAATTTCACGCTTATCATATTACACGCAAATAGTGCAAACTTTATATCCCGCCAAATATTACAACCATACAGTATAAGGTACTAAAATGTAAAATCAGAATAATTGACCCTTTCTGGAGATTTTTTTGGCATGAAAATACCATTTTTAAGTTTTAAAAAAAGTTGATCAATCTATGTAGTAAAACCCAGTCTGTGCCTTTAGCCACTAGCCCTACGCCCGAGACTAGTAAAATCAGTCTCGGGCTAGTAAAAATTTGAAGTCACTAGCCCGATGGGCTGGTTAAAATTGTAGCTTTTTAACAAAGAGTCTTCTGTAAGGGCTAGTGAAAATTAGTTCGGGCTAGTACAACACTGGACCTTGCTAGCCCCTTCGGGCTAGTGAATGAAAAAGTTTTTGGCACAGACTGAAAACCTGCCTATAACGGGCATCAGAAGGAGGGAAGGATACTGCCCTTTATAGACAATGTATATAAAATGTTTATTGTTTAGCAGTGAAATGTACTTTATTAATATGTACAATATACAAACAATGTATTGTAATGTCATGCTTGTAATGGTTTGCTTTAAATGTGAAGATTGTGTTTAGAGGGTTAACTAAAATTAAGATGCTGCAGGTGTAAATTATCATTGATTTAAGGAAATATCTGAAGGTTAAGGATAACTGATACATAAATTCTCAGTTACTTTCACAAGTCATCGTTTCCTCTGCCTGTATATAGAGTTGAAATGCAAAATTCGGACCAAAAAGAAAAAGAGTGCCCCCTGCCTGCATTGTACAGTGCTCGTTTCAAAGAGGGTATTTATATTGGAAATTGCACAGGTGCTCGCTTTATAGAGGTGCCTGTTAGTACATGTTTGACTATAGTTTATACCTGGAATCAAATTCCTGTCTCCTTCTCATCTGTTCCATTCTCATCTCTTCAATTCTCTGCAACTCCTCTTGTTGCCTCATCAGATCTGCAAAATATATATACCTGGGTAAAATGAAATAAAACATGTAAAACTTTTGCTAAGGAATACCTTGGTCAATAAAGGGCTACGCCGAGCGCAGCATGATACGACCGCAGCATGTCGACCACTGAAATTTGAACAAGTGTAAACTAAAATTAATGTGGACACAGTAATTTGCTGGACACAATAAGGACCTTGACACATTAATTAACTGGACACAAACTAATGAAAATAAAAATTAGCCCTTTTAATCCCTTATTACTAGGGTATTGTAAGAGCTAAGAAATTTTGTTGACTACCATCAAGAGAAATCCAAAGAAAAAACTCAGGTTGAAATCCAATGAAAAATAAAGATTTCACATATTTTGAAATATCACAATTTGGCCCCTTTGACCCCTTATAGCTTGGAAACCAAAGAGAAACTCAAAATATACTGCCATATCACTGAAAGCTTACAATGAGAACAATCTAAAGATGAAAATCCAATCAAAATCTAATGAAAAATAAAGACTTCACATATTTCTAATAATTGCAATTTTGACCCCTTTGACCCCTTATAGCTCAGAAACAGTAAGAGCTACATCAAATCCATTTACATACTTCTGAAAGCTTGCATTGAGAGGAATCCAAAGAAAAAATCCCATCAAAATCTGATGTAAAATAAAGATTTTACATATTTCTAAAAATTGCAATATTGGCCCCTTTGACCCCTAATACCTCGGAAACGGTAAGAGCTACACCAAATCTGTTGACATACTACTGAAAGCCTACAATGTGAGGAATCTAAAGAAAAAAATCCCATTGAAATTGGATGAAAAATAGAAATTTTAGGTATTCTGCATGTTTGCAATTTTGCCCCGTTGGGCCCCTCATAGCTTTGAAAAGAAACAAGTTATCAAAAATCTAATGGTGCTGCGCTATGTTAATTTTTCGTAAGGAATCAAATGCAAAAAACTGCATCAAAATCGGACTAATAACAAAAAAATTAAAATTTTTGAAATTTGCCCCTTTTGGGCCCCATTTATCTCGTGAACGGTACATGCCACGTGAAATCCGTTGCATATAATTGATTGGAAATTTCCTCAGGAGGACACTGAAAGAAACCCCATCAAAATCCGATAAATAATAAAGATTCTACAGTCAAATATACCAAAACATCAAATTTAACCCTTTTTGGCCCCTTTTTTAAAAATGGGTGGGGCCACAATGACCAAAACTAAGCCAAACCTTCCTTTTATGCCAAGGAACATTGTGTTAAAATTTCATAAGGATTGGTCAACTGAAACTAAAGTTATTGACCAAAAACAAAAGTGTCTACAGACAACGACGACGACAGCACCATACCATTATACGACCGCAAAAATTTTTGCGGTCGTATAAAAACTAGAAATCTGGCACAATCCATAAAACAGCAAGCAATATTTATAATAGGTTCTTGCCACAGAATGGCTGGCAATTAAAACTTCTTTGATATGAGCTACTGTTAAAACATAGATCAGAAGATAGAACCTTATAGACTGGAACAAGTTGCACTTGCATGTATTTTGGGGTTTGTTTGTTCAGGATAACATAACAGTCCTAGCATAACATTTCAGGATAACATAACAGTCCTAGCATAGCATTTACTTATTCAAGATTCTATCAAAACATACAAGTGACCAGATATGTCAAAGGAGCTTAAACTACCAATGATGGACTAAATAAAATATGGATATGACATTGTTCAACAATTTAAAAACAGTGGATAACAGGAAACATCTACACTGGCTGAAAATTACTATCACATGCCACAATCTGCCAGGGAACTACACATGAAAAATACAACCAAACCAAGAGACAAACTTAAACTATAGGAGACAGCATGACCTGGTACCCGCACAAACAAAAGCCAGCTCAGTAGGGTTAAACCAGTTTACGGATACCCAAACCTGCCCTTTATCTATCCAGTTTCCTTATACGATATTAAACATACAAATAAAACCCAATGCAGGAACAAACAACTTCGCAAACAATGCCTTTATTTCCTTCAGCCTACAGACCTTTTGAATCAAAGGCAAACATTTTTTTTACCTGCTCTTATTTGCTCTGCTTGATATTCGTACATGGCACCTTCCATTTCTGACTCGAGTTTTACTCTCATTTCATCCATTTCTTTCTTAACTCTTTCTATGGACTGTTTCTCCATTTCATCAACTTCCCTGTATTTCTGTGCAAACCGATATTCAAAGGAACCAGGTGGTGCAAATCTTGGTTCCTTTTCCCTATCCATTCTCATCTGTTCATGTCTTGGCAGATATCTTTCTGATACGCCATCTTCCTCATCTCTCACCTCAACTGGTTCCACAATAACAGGTCGTGGATAACTGTGAAAAACAAATAATAATATGTCTTTACAACATCCAAACTTAAAATGAATTTATATTGAACTTCTTACTGATTAGGTGGGAATTAAAAGGATTAAGTTTCTTCTTAAGTCAACTGGTCTATCAGGGGCAATAAAACATATTTCATGACAAATACTTAAAGGCAGACATTGCCCAGTTTTACTTTTTTTTCTCACTGACCGCTCCCGACATTTGTTGCTTCAATGACATATTTTTGGTGCGATCGATGTTGCTCAACATTTTTGTCAAGAATACTGCCTAAGTGCACGCTAGGGGCCTTCTTGATCTCGCTTGAGGGGGTGAATAATGTTCACCTCTGGTTGAAGATCCTCAGGGGACATCAAGATGTAGATAGGAATAAAAGTCGTGTCCTTAATACAGTCAGGGGAACTACTGGTACAAGTGATTTTTAAATCACTGCTATAAGTAATTTTGGAGCTCTTTTAACAAAATTCCAAATTGTGTATAAAATCTAGAATTACTTAGATGGTTTACTCATTAGATTGGTTGTAGCCATTCCATATGATGAAATAGTATGTGTGACATCTCTTAAGTGTATGTTTGTAAAGAAATCAATGACATGCTTAGAGAAATTTGAGATTTTGTGAAGATTTTTTTTATTTTTAATGCCATTTTCAACACTGGTTTTCCAATTTAAAATGAATTTTCTGACCACCAGTGATAATTTTCCTATGAACTTCAATCCTTCAACTTTATATAAAGGCATTAAAAAAGTGGTATTCGGGGTAAAAAAAACAGGTATCTGCAGGGCCTGAAGACAGCTGGGGTCTACAGAAAAATATTACCTATAACAGTGACTTTTCCTTAAAAATTTTAATAAATCATTGTGAACAGTGATTTAAATTAAATCGGCACTCACATTGACTTGTATTATCTTATATCATTTTAAACTGAAAAATATTAATCTTCAGTATTTTATAACAAATTCTAGGCCATTTGCAGGACCAAGACAATGAGAATACCCATGTTTAGGGGGTGAAAAAACTTGAATAACTGTTTTCAGTGATTTTTGTAATCACTTAATACAGTATTTTTGCAGTAAATCAAGGGGAACAAATCTTACTTCTCATGTTTTTAAGCACAAAAGTAACTTGTACCTAGTGATAATAAAATCACTTATTCCAGTAGTTCCCCTGACTGTAATAAACTGGAGTTTTCTATGTATGGTCTATGTAGGTTTTTGTCATATGTACATTCACTCCATATCCTTTCATATTTTTCTATTGTATGGGTATTTCAAATTTTACAAAATCTTAAAGGAGAAAGACATTATGATTTTTTGTAAAAATTCTTAATAAAATTTTAAAGTCACTATTTATAATTTTTTACCACTGTTTTATGTGAGTAGCAATTTTCTTAGCACAAAAAAAACTTCACATAAAATTGTATAATTAGACATGAAAATTACGATTCTGAAGATTTTTTTGCTTTAATTTGTAAAACTGATAGGTTCTGAAGGAACATATAGCAGCTGGCTGGGTCCCAGCAAAATTGAATTCAGAAGCATTAGGACTACTTCTGCGAACGTGTCAAATTTAGCCCTGTGCCCCTCCCTATTTTAGCCATTTGTCATGTTCATCCAAATAAAGATACTTACGCTGTGAGTAATAAAATGCCATCAGTACATCTCTTCAGTGCAGCTTGAGCTCCAGGCTTGCGAGCAAATTCAACAATTCCTTCTCCAACTGATCTTCCACGCTCGTCAGCTACAACAATAGCCCTTTCAATCTCTCCAAACTGTGAAAATGTCTGCTCTAAAAGCTCATTGGTAACAGATATTGACAAATTCTTTACTTTAACAGCGGCTCCATGGTTGGCAAAACGGACCCTCAAATGGCGTCCTTTTCTCTCCTGTCCATCCAAAGCTGCTTTAGCAGCCTCTGCATTATGCCTGTAATCCTGAAAAATTATTTACATACATGTAGTTATACATTTATCATGTTAATTAGTTTAAAAGTATATTTATTAAAATTTCAGACCATTACAGCTAAAATTCAAATAAGACTTTACATCAGTCATCAGGGGTTAATCCCATCTTTTGTGCCCAGGGTCCTGTGCCTTTAAAATTGGTAAAATTCACGCGATTTGTTCAAAATTAGGAAAAAAGTAGTCAGTTCAACAGTTGATTTATATAATGTGCGCTTTATTTTTACTCTCTTTTTTTTACTGCAAAGCTTGTTCAAAGTTATCATGTATGAATAAGGAATCCCATTGTTAAACTTAATTTAAGTACAAATAGTTTTTACAGTTTTAGAAGTGTCATCCCTTCACAAAGAGGGGTTTTACTGACGGTGCCAGTTAATAAAAAAATCCAAACTCTGATCAGAGAAATCAAAATGTAATCAATTTTCGATTGGAAGTTGAAAGATACAATCTCACACATTGAAGACTGATTGAGTTTAACCTACGTAGTGATTGAAACAAACATTTCGTTTCACTCACTTTGACAGTAAAATTTACTAAAACTGCTTTTATTGCTTAAATTTCTGTGCTTTGATAAAGTTATGAAACCACTGGGTGCCGATTTTGGCAATTTCTTCTTAAAATTGTGCTATGACACGACCTCGATGAATACACAATCTGGTACCCAATACTTTACAAAAGTAAAGCGTAAAACAAACCGGAAATGTAGGAACCAGAGCATGCATTCGTAATTCCTCTTGAGCTTTCATTTCCGCGGTATCGGGTGACTGGTTTACTGAAAACTGATAGCTGCCAGTCTATTTCATGTAAACAAAACGCGAAACTAAAACTTTTTAACAACGTTGTTGGACATAAACAAAATTGGGAATTTTATATCTTGAAATTGGGGAAAATTATGTTTTTTGTCCATTGGCATTGGAAATGGGGCCGAAATTCGGACCCTAAATGCACTATAGATTAGGCCCTGGTCATTGCAACCCAGCAAGCTTCAGACTTTATATGAAATGTAAATACACCTAGAGAATGTATCTGTAAGACACGGATGCCCCGCCAAAAAGATATATCACAATGGATAACCTCATATTAAAATGTAGGTCAAAGCCACTTAATTGTCATTAATTTGAGCAGTATTCATCAAGGCAATTAATTTGATGAAAAATCATTGTCCTATAATGTGTAGTTGTTCAGAAATGGACTTTAACGCAAAACTTAACCAAAGTCATTGAAGAACAAAATATAGGTCAAAACCACCTAATTTTCAATGATTTGGGTAGTACTCATCAAGGAAATTACTTTGATGAAATATCATTGTCCTATAATGTGTAGTTGTTGAGAAATGGACTTAAACGCAAAACTTGACCAAAGTCAATGAAGCGTAAAATGTAGGTCAAAGCCACCTTATTGTCAATGTTTTGGGAAGTACTCATCAAGGCAATTAATTTGATGAAATATCATTGTCCTATAATGTATAGTTGTAGATAAATGGACTTTAACGCTAAACTTAACCAAAGTCACTGAAGCATAAAATATAGGTCAAAGCCACCTAATTGTCAATGTTTTGGGTAGTACTTATCAAGGCAATTACTTTGATGAAATATCATTGTCCTATAATGTATAGTTGTTGAGAAATGGACTTAAACGCAAAACTTTACCAAAGTCATTGAAGCGTAAAATGTAGGTCAAAGCCACCTAATTGACAATGTTTTGGTATTTGGGTAGTACTCATCAAGGAAATTAATTTTGATGAAATATCATTGTCCTATAATGTGTAGTTATTGAGAAATGGACTTAAACAAAAAACTGAACCAGAGTCACTCAAGCATAAAATATAGGTCAAAGAGTCAAACTACCTAGTGAACTTTGTAGTACAAAAATGTACTATCAAATATCTACCTACTGACCTATTATCATTGTTCTACCTCTTACAGTTTCTGGGAAATGGACTTTAACGCAAAACTTAACCAGATGGACTGAAGGACGGACAAGGATAACACTATATGCCCCTTCCACATTCATGGACGGGGCATAAAAAAGGGCAGGGCGCCAAAAATGAAAATGAACTAGAGGATCTCAAGAGCCTGTATAGCTCATCTGGTCCATGACTGGCATAAACTGCAGCCTAAATAGTGTCTCATTTTCTAGAAGTTTCAAAGGAGAAAATCTTTGAACGTGTTTTCCAATAAGGTCCATTGTAAAACAATGGTACCCGCTGGCTGCCATCTTGGATGAGGTGCAGACTTGTCAGACATAATTTTTTAAGAAGACCATTAAAGGCCTATTGTGACCAAGTTTGATTCCAACTGATCAAGTAGTTTCAGAGAAGAATGTCTTTGAACTTTTTCCCAAAGGGTCCAATGTTAAAATATGTCCCCCGCTGACGGCCATCTTGGAATACATGCAGACTTACCAGACACATTCTGCGATAGGTACCAACTATGGACAGTTGTCAGCAAGTATGGTTCAAATTGGGAAAGTTGATTCAGCAGTTTCCACAATTTTAAAGCCCCACTATCCATTACAACCCATTTCAGACCATCATTCAAGAAAAAAATTAGGCAGGGGTTCCCCTTATAATTCAGATAATGCATATAGCTGAAATCAAAACATTCCAAGTCCCCGTTTCCGTAAAAAAATTTTGGCAGGGGTTCCCCTTTTTAATCTAGTTTAATCATATTTCTTATATTGTGAAGAAAACTATGAAGCACAATACGACAATCAAGCTTACATTATAAGTTAAACAGTTGAACTTCAGTCTCTCAAACTTTGGTAGTTGGAACACCACCAATATCTTGAACTGTATTTAAAAGTCTGATCATGTTTTACTATATTTCTTTGTTTGGCTTTTTTGACAAAAAAAAACATTCTTGCTAAGGACCACTTTCGACACCAGTTTTAAAGTCAAAACATCATTTTGTAAATGGCGGGCAATGAAAATTTTCAACATCAGTTTTGAAGTCACAACATCAATATCTATTTGGAAACCAAATTTCATTGAAATTGGATAATGTTGAATTTTCCCGCCTTTTTGGTGGCCATTCTGAAAATGGTGTTCAACTTGCAACATCAATATCTATTTGGAAACCAAATTTCATTGAAATCACACAATGTTGAATTTTCCTGACTTTTTTTTGCATCCATTTTGAACATGGCATTCGACGAACAATTTTTAACATCGGTTTTGAAGTTGCGACATCAATACCTATTTGGAAACCAAATTCCATTGAAATCAGACAGCATTGATTTTCCCGCCTTTCTTAGCGGCCATTGTGAAGGCCATTTGAAAATGGCGGTAAAAAAACAATTTTCAACACTGGTTTTGAAGTGCAACATCAATATCTATTTGGAAACCAAATTTTATTGAAATTGAAAAATGTTGAATTTTCCCGCCTTTTTTTGGTGGCCACTTTGAAAATGGCGGTCAAAGAACGATTTTCACCACCACTTTTGAAGTCAGCACAGCATGGCAAACATTTTATCTATTCACACTTAACCTTCATCTCCTATAGTTTTGGAAATAAAAGACGATAAATATGAAAATTTTGAAAATTCTGTGAAAAAAGAGCAATAACTCCTACAAGGGTTTTTGGATTTTCTCCTAAATTTCAGGGCGGGTAGATCTTGAGATGCTGAACATTTTTGTAAGGTAAACTTGACCTCTATCTGCTATAGTTTCTTTGATAAAAAATAAAAAATATTAAAATTTTGAAAAATTTCCGGGAAAAAGGGCAATATCTCCAAAACTGGTAATCAGATTTCCTTCAAAATTGCATGGCGGGTAGATCTTGCCATGCTCAGTGATTTAGCTAGCACTCGTCACTTTCGCCATTGACGAATGTTTTTTAGAAGTGGCGAATTTTTTCAGACTGCAATTCGTCACTTGGAATTTTGAAAATCGCCAAATATGAAAATATTATGTTCATAATCTTTGTTACTGTAATCTAATTGTCCAAACTGACACTTTAATTACACCTGTCATATCAATTAAAGGATTAGTTCAGTGGTAAACAAACGCCATCGGTGATTTGTTTACCTGTGTTCTCTGGCTTGTTATCACTAATTACCGGTCAATCAGAGATAACCTGCTTACCTTTAAAATTATTATGGTATTGAACATTAAAAGTATTCTTTCAGCAAAATTTCATAATTAACAGGTCATACTTCCCCTTTGAAAATATTGATTTTTTTTACAAACCACGTGTTTTGATAGTGGGTTATTTCCCCTTTAAAATTTGTCTTTCAATTTCCTTGAAATTATTTTGTAGACATTTACTATGCTGATATTTGCTTCATTCAAGATCACACAAAATTTATATTGCACCACTATTTAATCTTAAAGGTAACAACATATGAATGGTATTTTGAAAAATAATTTGTTTTTTATTACAAATATATAGAAGTTTGAATTAAGTTATAGAAAATGTTAGACTGCATAATATTTGAATAATAACCTTGACATCAATAAATCAAGCTGCAATACAAGTTGATCAAATTGCAATGTATGATGATGCTCTTCTCTAATTTAGTTGTACAATTATAACTTCTAAATTCTTAAGATGGAAGCACTGAGAGAGTATGAACATACAAAACTTGGGTGTGGAAGATGAACATATAAAGTGAAGATCAATTTGTTACTATAATATGAAGTATTAAATGCAAGAAAAATTTTTAAAAATATTAATAATCAAATTATTATCTTCATGTTGATTATTATCTGCATAGTACACATCGGCCCGCGAAATTCGATACGCAAAAGTGACTAATGGTCTCAAAATCCTAGCTAAAACCCTGCATGCTGATCACTTTAACTCCAGTCTGATTTTGGATATCTGTAACGGTTTTCGAGTTATTTGCCAAAAACAGCAATTTACCCCTATGTGCTATTTTTAGTAATGGCAGCCATGTTGTTTGGTCCTCGGACTAATCAGTCAGGGGTACAACTTAAATAAGTTATCACCAAAATCACTTAAATGAGTTACTATGAGAAACTGACTTTTTTTTAATAACTTATACCAGTTATCAAGCAATAACCTATATGAGTTACTGTTTTGTTAATCAAGGGACATCACTCTGTTGATAACTTCATTAAGTTATTGAAGTCTTTTTTACATTATATTCAGTTTTGTTGAAATTCTTACTTATTGATCACAGTTAAGTCTATTATTACACATGTATTAAGTAGTTCAAATTGACCTCAATCTAATGATGGCCTGTCTAATTGATTTTGATGAACCATTTCAAAGATAATTGAGATTTAATTTCCCAAGGGTCCAATCTTTATGGGGGTTGGCGCATGTATTTCCTCTCTTTGCGCATTTATAATTGATAGGTAATTACACAGTTAAGGATCCAAACCATATGGGAAAAACTATTGTTTGTTTGAGAAAAATCTTTATCATACAGAAATTTGTAATCAAAGTTTGACATTTTCAAGAAATCAACATTTGATAACTTAAATAAGTTATTGCTGAAAATACATGATCACTCAATTCAGTTACACAAAAGTACTTCATTTGATAACTTGAATAGGTTACACCCCTGACTGCTAATCGTACACAATTCTGAATCTAGATACACTGGTAATGATTCAGACCAAGTTTGGTTAAAATTGGCCTAGTGGTTTCAGAGGAGAAGATTTTTGAAAAAGTTTACGACGGACGCCAAGTGATGGCAATAGCTCACATGGCCTTTTAGGCCAGGTGAGCTAAAAAGGACAGGGCNTCACTGCACGTCAAAAATTTCGATAGTTGAAGCATTTTTACATTGATTACATCGTGTGCTCAGACATATCCAAAACTGCCTGACCGAAGGACAAATCAGGCAAAACTTAGTTGATCTGGCAAAAATTATCATTCAGCAATTGGGATTTCTCATATGCGATGAAACTGAAGGTCCTGTAAATTTATGTTAGGGCTGGCAACTTTGCCTTATTTGCCTGACCGAATGTCCTGCAAGGACTCTGGACTTTTCGATTTTGTCTGTGTACTTAAGAAAGATCAAAGAATTTCGTTACAAGACTTTCGTTTTGGGACCCCGTTTTTGCCCTACTCAATGAGGGCCCCCTTTTCGAACTTTCTAAGCGCCCTGGACGCTTTATACGACGAATACGGTAGGACCTGCATTTTTTTCTAGCATAGTAATAAACAGATTCCCAGTTTTATCTTTTGCTACAAAGTCATTACTGTATAAATGCAGTGATATGAAGTAACTGAAAATGTGACAAAATTCCCACAAATACATGGAAATAAAGCAAATGGACAACTGAAGAATGAAAATTGGAACACCCTGTTAAGAATTTATTTTGAATTTTCAACTTGGCAATGGCTGAAGGACTCTCCCCATATTGATCTACACATTTGCAGGTCATATTCATTTTGCATGAGCCATAACCTGCCTTCTGACCAGCCCTTGTTAAATTTTGTGTTAGGCCTGATTGGCCTCATATTTTTTCTTTCTATTTGTTCCCATTCGGAAATATGCTGTTCCAACAGCACCAACAAGATTAACCTCCCTTTATTATAGTATTTCAGTTGAAAAATATCGGAGTCAGAAATTTAATCAAAGAAATTCATTTCAAGTTGAAATATGAAGTCCCAGTTACATGGCATGCAGGAACATTCTGTGTTGTAAATATTTCATTTCAGGTTGAAATATGAATGTTTCGCAAACATTGTGAGTTATGCGTACATTCGTTAAACTTCAATGTGTGGGGCTTCGTATTTCAACATGAAATGAAATATTGACACAATTTCCTCGAGTCCTGTTGCCGGATGTTAATTTTCATACAAAATGTGAATGCGCCATTTAAGTAATATATGGAAACCAGTCCGGACAAACGTCGGACATTCGGTCCGGAGAAAGATCAAAGTTGGCCCATCCGACCTAAAAAATACCCATCAGGACCATCAGACCGACGACATTTGGGAAAGACTGCAGCATGCCCCTGCTCCTTGCAGTTGGGGGTACATGTAACCTTTTAATTAAATTTTGGGGTACAAGGTCTTTTTAGGGTACACATTCATACCAGTCTTTTTACTGCGCTACTTAAGGTAGATGGGTACTCCAAATTTTTTTCCATAGATTTTTGTTATTTTTACAGGAATGTTTCCTTACTATATAAGCATTGAAATAAAAAAATAAAAAATGGGGGTCACCGTGCTTGTTTTTAAAATAACTGATATCAAAATAATTGAATATTTCTAATGAATATATACAATGTAGGGAAAAACAGGTACAGTATATTGTTGATTTCTATAAAACTTTTCCATAGATTTCTATCTACTTTACTTATGTGTTAGGCCAAATAAAAAAATAGGTGTGGTTCCGGTCACCCCTCTGAAAAAAATAGGGTCGGTAGGTCGGGATTTTTTATTATTTTTTTTTTAAATCATATATAATACTTAACATGTAAATGCATTGTAACCTATGATATAAAACCATGCATTATCCCCACATTTTTATCCTAAAAATGATGTGGATACATGGATTTGTCCAAGTTCCCAGATGATCGATTTTTAGTCTCAGTTCAAGCCAAACGATCGTTCTTAACACTATGTGACTTGATAAATACTATAGGTTGTTATGAAGTGGAACATTCCTAACAGTTATAAAGATGTTATTTCCACCAAAATTTATATTTTCATATCATAATCTCGAATATTTCATTAGCCGCCGTAACTTTTGAGGATGTCAACAAACCATGTGATCGGTAAAGTGTCGATATAGCTGACAATATGCTTTTTATATCACA
>MJUU01037830.1:130418-143475 GCA_002080025.1 Modiolus philippinarum
GTCTGTCTGTCCGTCTGTCCGTCAACAATTTTTTCCGTCACAGATTTCTTGGCTTGTATATGTGGGAATGATTTGAAATTTGGTCTGAAGCTTGGAAATGATAAGTTGTATTGTGTAAGCAATTTTCAAGTTTGTCGGGCGCCCACTTCCTGTTTGCCAATACTTTGAATTTTTACTAATAACCAAATTTTCGTCACAGATTTCTCGGCTTCAACTGGAAGGAATGATTTGAAATTTGGTCTGAAGCTTGGAAATGATGAATTATAGTGTGTAAACAATTTTCAAGTTTTTCAGATATCCACTTCCTGTTAACCGATACTTTGATTTTTGACTAAAAACCAAATTTTCCGTCAAAGATTTCTTGGCTTCTACTGAAGGGAATGATTTGAAATTTGGTCTGACGCTTTGAAATGATGATTTGTATTGTGTAAGCAATTTTCAAATTTTTCGAACATCCACTTCCTGTTTGCCGATACTTTGACTTTTTGAAATGACATGTTTTGGTAAAACTTCAAGAAATCACTGTATCCAGCAAATTACTGTATCAACACATTTTATGTGTCATTTTCGTCACAGATTTCTTGGCTCCTACTAAAGGGAATGATTTGAAATTTGGTCTGAAGCTTGGAAATGATGAGTTGTATTGTGTAAGCAATTTTCAAGTTTGTCAGACATCCACTTCCTGTTTGCCGACACTTTGATTTTTTACTATAAATCAAATTTTCTGTCACAAATTTCTTGGCTTCTACTGCAAGGAATGATTTTAAATTTGGTCCGAGGTTTGCAAATGATGAGTTGTATTGTGTAAGCAATTTTCAAGTTTGTTGGACATCCACTTCCTGTTTGCCAATACTTTGATTTTTTACTATAAATCAAATTTTCCATCACAGATTTCTTGACTTTTACTTGAGGGAATTATTTGAAATTTGGTATGACGCTGGGAAATGATAAGTTGTATTGTATACGCGGTTTTCAAGTTTGTAAAAAGTCCACTTCCTGCTTGCCAATACTTTGACTTTTTCCTGTTAACCAAATTTTCATCATAAGATTTATTAACTTTTATTGGCTTAAATGATTTTAGCTAAGAAATGATAGGGTTCGGTAAAACTTCAAGAAATCACTATATCCAGCAAATTACTTATCAACACATTTGTGTGTCAAACAGAATTTGAATCCACACTTACCTGAAATTGACTTTTGCCCCAATTTCAGGATTGAAATTGCGGGGCACTTCCGAAAACGCCAGTTTTCTGTATCTAGTTAATATGAGTAATTAAACTTCATGAATATTTAAAAAAGGTTGAAAAAAGAAATGACCCACTTTTCCACCGATGTTTCCGGTAATTATACCCCCGTTCTGTAGGAGAGGGGGTAAACTGTTTTACCATTGTCCGTCTGTCCGTCCGTCTGTCCGTCCGTCCGTCTGGGACATCTTTCGTCAGAGATTTCTCAGCTTGTGTATGTAGTAATGATTTGATATTTGGTCTGAAGCTTTGGTATGATGAGTTGTATCGTGTCTCACCGTTTTAAGTCCGTAACTCATCTACTTCTTGTTTGACGATAACTTTGATTTTTTCCCCATTATAGCCATATATTGAGATTTTTCGTCAAGGATTTCTCAGCTTGTATATGTAGTAATGATTTGATATTTGGTCTGAAGCTTTAGTATGATGAGTTGTACTGTCTTCCCTTTTTTAGTCCGTTATTCATCTCCCCTTTTTAGTCCGTAACTCATCTACTTCCTCTTTGACGGTAATTTTATTTATCACTGCAACTATGCCAATACTTGTATTGCGTCCACACTTGTTCTGTGTCTAGACCTGTATTATGTCCACACATACTTAACTTAGCATTACAATATTGATTCAGGGTTCAATGAGGGGGGGGGGGGTAAAACTGGCTGCCATTCGGCGACAGCTCTTGTTGTATATGTAATTCGGTTTGAAATAGGTTTTCAATAGACATCTTAAGTTAAAGTTTCTTCAGTACTAAAAATTTTATTAAACGGCAAGACTTATAATTCTGAACAAGATTACCGGTACTCAATAAAGTAGAAATATATTTTAAAAGGATCAGGCATGGATGTAAAACTGCAAGTTTTTTTCTGGATATTCCATGGGAAGCTTTTGCAATCAACTTGTGTCTTAAAAGAACTTTTTCTTGAGACCTGCTGAATGGAATTTAACCAAACTGGGAATGAATGATAGTTATAGATGTCGAAAAAGTGGTGTTACTTCTAGGTCGAACAGTCATCCAACATGGCTGCCAGCTTGATAATTAGTTTAACAGTGTACCCTTTTTCAGTTTGAAATGCATAAAAAAAAATCTTGTAAGGAAGTGCTGAAAAGATTAAATCGTACGTGACACGAATGATAATTATATTTCGCTGCCCAGATAGTGCTTCCTTGGTGCCGAAATTCCATCCAACATGAAACCTAGCGGGGACTGAAGTCGATGGAAAATGCATTAAAAACGGAAGATAACAGTAAACACCTAAAATTTTCGAAAATAATTGCGCAGCAAAAGACAAATGTACTTAACGATTGGCACGCGGGATAGCCGGACTTGTTACCAACACTTTATACACATATAAAGATCTTCTAGAGAACCATTTCACTACTATAGTCGAAGGTCTATAACTAAGGCGTGTGATTAAGTGAAACACTGTACCTTAATCTTGATGATACAGGGTCATCCCACAATGCAAGGTTTTCACATAATCATATGATCAGACCACAGATGGTAAAACAAAGAAGTTATCTGTAGTTGAGAGTCACAGCAAAAATACATTAAAAAAAAACAAAAACAAAAACAAAAACAAAACAAAAAAAAAGAAACAAAAAAAGAAACAAACAAATAAACAAACAAACAAAACAAAAAACGACAGAAAAAAGAAAGAAGAAAAAAACTGTGTTACAAGAATATTTATTTCAATTGCAGCATATTTATTTATTAAATTATCATTTTTATTAGGTGCGGGAATTTCAACTGCAGCAGGTATTGGTGACTTTAGAGGAATTCACGGAAAATGGACAAATAATGATAAAGCAAAGGCTTACGGTTAGTTTTAAATACATGTTTGTCTTTATTTTCTCAGTTAATCTTTCATTGTTACAAATTTAAACAGAGGAAAAACAAACGATTACAACACCTTGTCAGGAAGTTGGCGTATCATATGCTTAAGGTAGTTCAACAGCTTCCAACTCGGTTGCTGATACCCCAAAATACTCCATCAAAGTCGCTAGCAGTTAATTTTGAAATTACGGTACAAGAGCAGGATTCTTTTTCAAAATATAACACAGCGTACCAGCAAATATTGCGGGGAAAGCTTATATGCTTAGGGTTGGGGGAGTTTTTGACACTTTTTCGTGGATTTAGTTTGCACATTATTCAAGCGCAATAATGTAGTAATGCTATACACCACGGGACCCAGCAATAAAAAGGCTACATTATGGTCAACAGAATAAAGATCCACATACTATGGTTTCTTCGATTACTTCGACATTATTTCAAACTTATATACCTTTCTAACACAGCGTGAAAAAGTGAAAAAATCCCCCCCTAAGCATATATGCCCCCTCGCAATATTTGCTGGTACGCTGTGTATAATGAGTTTTGAGAAATGATGAAGGCAAGATTATAAAATACTTTGCATGAGTTGATATCTCTTGCGTGAGATGATATGCAGAGATATTCAATTCTTACTAATTTGAAGATCGTCTCCAATTCTTTTCAACTAGATTGCACCTATTTGGAATAAATTGAATCAAAAAATCTTTCTTTTTTCACACAAAAACGTATTATTGTATTTTAGTAACAGAAACAAGGACCAATTTCAAATATTTTCACAAATTTTATTTTAAGGTTTGTTTTGTCGTTTTCAATGTTGTATGCATGAAATCATTGTTGCAAATCCGATATTTGGTGCATGTCAACAAACTTGAGATGATAGACTATGTCTTTAAAACATCAAACGTTAAAAATTAACTTGCAGTTTCGTATGATTTTATCCATTTTTTTTTATTTCTTTTGAAAGTTTCGATGTATTGATAATCCAATAGATTCAATTCAGTATGAAGGCTAAACGGGAAGATAAACTAATTTTACATACTGACAGTTTTCAGATTTTGATTTGGTTTCATCGTTGCATTCTTCGTTCGAGTATTCCCTAAAGAAGTATGTCAAACACATTCATTATCATAAGTTGAGCCATACAAACAAATATATTAAGTAAAATATATATTTTTTTCAATAAATTTGTTGGCGGATCAAACAAATGGAACCCCCCCTTTTCTGGGATTTTACTTGTAAATTTCCTGCAGAATTTAAGAAAAAGAATTACAAAAAATGACAAAAAATTGACAGGCCCATCTTATCTGAAATTCCCCCTCAAGTATCACATAAAGTAAATATATTACCAGAGACGAAGGCGAAGGCGATAAATTTCTAGGGATACTATAGATGCATTATATATGTCATATTACACTGAACAGAGCACTCAGATCTCAAGTAACACAACGGCAAAAACAACCTAAAACATGCATTTCACAATCTATTTTTAGTGCGCCCCAACGAAGTTGAGGAGGACTATTGGAGTACCCCCGGCGTCCGCGTCTACGTCCGCATCCGCGTCCGCGTCCGCATTTAGGTATTTATCTTGGTAACTATGAAGGGTAGGATCATCAAACTTTGTATACAGATGCATCTTGGGCTATCTCACAGCATCCAAGAAAATTGGGTCTCTTTGACCTATATTTTCCGCTTGAATGACTTACATTCAAGTTTATGTCCGAGATCAGATCTCAGTCACTATACATGGTAGGATCATGTAACCTTGCATATGCATGCATCTCTGATGGTAGGTCAGCATCCAGGCAAAATTAGGTCACTTTGACCTACATTTTCCGCTTGAACGACTTACATTCAAGTTTACGTCCGAGTCCAGATCTCAGTCACTATACATGATAGGATCATTGCATATGCATGCATCTCTGATGGTAGGTCAGCATCCAGGCAAAATTAGGTCACTTTGACCTATATTTTCCGCTTGAATGACTAACATTCAAGTTAACGTCCGAGTTCAGATCTCAGTCATTATACATGATAGGATCATGTAACCTTGCATATGTATGCATCTCTGATGGAAGTTCAGCATCCATGCCAAATTAGGTCACTTTGACCTATATTTTATGCTTGATTGATTTACATTCAAGTTTTTGGACGAGTTCAGATTTCAGTCACTATACATGGTAGGATCATGTAACTTTGCATATGCATGCATCTCTGATGTTAGGTCAGCATCTTGGCAAAATAAGGTCACTTTGACATATATTTAGTGCTTGATTGATTCACATTCAAGTGTTTGGATGAGTTCAGATCTCAGTCACTATACATGGTAGGATCTTGCATATGTAACCTTGCATATGCATGCCACTCTGATGGTAGGTCAGCATCCAGGCAAAATTAGGTCACTTTGACCTATATTTTACGCTTGATTGATTTACATTCAAGTTTTTGGATGAGTTCAGATCTCAGTCACTATACATGGTAGGATCTTGTAACCTTACATATGCATACATCTCGGATGGTAGATCAGCATCCAGGCAAAATTGGGTTACTCTGACAATGTGCCATAACGAGGCGAACTCTGTAATCGTTGATTACCTATGTTTGTATTTTAGTATTGCTTTGTAAATTTAACAGTACTGTTGCCGACAAGAGTGACAGAAAATTGTGTATTTCTATTCAGGTGATAATTCTAGAAGCTCTGGTCTTGCAACTAAGCAAGTAAAAAGAGGATATAGGCTACCAACCTACACCCACGAAGCGATCTGCAAGTTAATGGATATGGGAATAATTAAATATTTGATAAGTCAAAACACTGATGGACTTCATAGGTTATCTGGTATTCCTGCAGAAAAAATATCAGAACTCCATGGCAACGGATATGAAGAAAAATGTGAAAAATGTGGCTTCCGACATCTATGCTCGAGTAACGTTAGAAGTACGCAACAAAAAGCTAAGGTGCCAGCACTTAAATGTCCAAAGTGCAGAATTAACCACAGGACTGGAAATAGATGTCCACAGTCTGTAAGCATGGAGCTTAGAGTGCTAAAATTTTAACCATTTCGAAATTGTCAAGTATAGGTCTGCATTTGTGTTTCCGAAACAGTTTTATTGTAATTTTCATAAAATTCGAATTCCGAACGAAGGAAATTTTTCGCTTGAATATATATATGTACTCATCTTTTATGAACATCGTATTCTATTGATGTATATTAAGGAGTACAAAACACATTCTAAATCAAATTTGACACACCTTTTTACATGAACCGAGTTGAACGGGACTTATTTTCATGCTTTGTCCGACATCTTCAATATATATGACGTGTTAAGATTTATCTGAAAACACCGTTAGCTGGCCAAAACAACTTCATAACACACGTCAACAATTCCTGAAATTTTGAAAAGGATACGTATCCTTTCTTCACTCGAAAATACTTGAGGTATCAGTATTAGGGACTTCAAGATGAAGAACAACAATAAAAGCGTTGTTCCATTGCTTTGATTTACCACGTATTTGTAGAGAATTTGTCTCATGTACATTTACTCCATATCCCTTCATTTCTTATTATAATGTATTAGTATAATGTATATAGACAGATTTTGTGTGTTATGTCTGTTAGTATGTCTATAAAATAAAATCCAACACATTACCTAAAACACTCTAAATTAAACAGGCACACTTCTGACACTTAATGTACTGACTAAGGGACCGACCATTTAACCTGAAAAGAGGGGGGTTATGGGTTTTTTTCTGGACAGAAAATTTTTTCCGCGCGAAGCGCGAAAAAAATTATTTATTTTTTGCACGTGTATCAACAAAATATTTTTTTTTCAAAATTAACATTATTTTTTTGGGCAGAAAGCCTCCATCAGAAATTTTTTTTCATCATTTTGGCAGCCAAAATATTTTTTTCACATAAAATCAGATCCAAAATATTTTTTTTTAGAAAAAAACCATAATCCCCCCTTTCAAGTTAAATGGTCGGTCCCTAACTTAAATGCANCACGGATTTGACATAACCGGATTTGACTCAACCCCGGATTGACTCACTGATAGTGTGACGGGTGCCGCTAGCGGAGCAGGAAACCTTACCCTTCCGGAGCACCTGATGTCACTCCCGGTTTTCATGGGAGTTCACACTATGAGTGCCTTAGTTCTTAATGTTATCTTTTTATTTCCGTGCATTGTAGCTGTCTCACGTCCTAGTTTTGTCTTTGTTTTATCTGTTACAGTTTTTGCCATGTCTTTGGACTTCGATTTTTGTAGGCATCGCTTCCCTTGTTCCTTCGGTATTCTACTGCCGTTGTTTTATAAAAAAATGTCTGTTAGTATGTCTATAATATAAAATCCAACATATTGCCTAAACCACTCTAGATTAAACAGGCGCACTCATGACACTTGTGCTGACTAAGTTAAATGCAAACATAAAAAAAAAAACAATTGAATGATGTGTTCACCATGTTTCTATTATTTGACTGTATGAGCTAGTGAAGAGGGGCGAACTTGATAATTTATGTATTTTTTATCAGGGGTGTGATGGATATATGATGAATACTATAATTAATTTTGGAGATTATTTGGAAAATTCAGTTCTAAGCAGAGCAGAAGAAAATGCCGCAAAATCAGACCTTGTCCTTTGCCTTGGAACAACATTGCGTGTTACCCCTGCTGCAGATCTTGTTGCCATGGGACAGATTCCAGATCGACTAATTATATGTAACAGGTACGTACCAGAACTCATTTTACTTTTTTAAGATTAAATATTGAATATTCTATTACTAATTAAAGACGTTGGCTTGTCAACTTGAAAAATAAATATGATTTGATTAAATGCCATTTCTTGTCGGAAAGCTGAAAAAAATAATTTAAGAGATCTTGTTTTTGAGATTTATGTGGTACAAGATGATTTTTACCTTTTTTAATGCATATGTATTACTCACATTTTTGGAATTTTGTCAATTTACATAGTGAAAGATCATTACTACATTTTATGCACGTTAATTAATTTCAGACAAACAACACCATATGATTGCAATTGTTCAAGAGGATCAAGAGTTTATGGAGATTGTGATAGGTTGATGCAACTGGTGATGCGGATTATTCTAGGACCTGAGAATGTACAAAAATGGGAAAATGAGAGAGATCAAAGGATAGCCACTTACGATATGGCTAGACTGTCGACCAAATGAATGTCGAAATTTCATAGAACTAATTGCTTTTGAAAATCCCGGTTTAAAATATGACTAATAAACTTCTATGTTGAAAGGTCTCAATTTCAAACTATGTTAAGAAACCTTTATGTCTTATGGTCCAACATTTAACCATTTTCCCTACTGCTTGCCATCTTGATCAACACCATATAAGCAACATTTATGCCATGTTTCTTTTACTGTACATGCCTTCAGAACTACTCTAGAAAAAGATTTTTGTATGCCTTTCCCAAAGGGTCCAATGTTAAAGTAAGTTCCTGCTGGCAGCCATGTGACAGATCGTCAACAAAGTTACAATATTTGAACATGGATCTAAAAAACACCTTTTTTTGCAGGGGATCATCTTAGTATTTTGTGGCTAGATTTGGTTCTAATTGATTCAGCACTTTCAGAAAAAATCTTTGAATGGCTTTTTCCCATAGGGTCCACTGTTAAAACTATGTTCCCTGCAGGCAGCCGTCTTGGATATAGCGCTGACCTCAAAACATCTTTTTAGCAGGGGACAACCTCAAGACTATTATGGCCAAGTTTGGTTCCATTCGGCTCAAGAAGACCTTTGAATGTGTTTTCCCATAGAGTCCAGTGCTAAAACTATGTACCCCGCTAGCAGCCTTCTTGGATCAAGCGTCAATCTGAAAACAATTTTCTTTGTAAGGAACCAACTAAGGACTATTGTGGCCTACTTTGGTTCCATTTGGGTCTGCAATGTCAGAAGATCTTTGAAAGTCTTTACCCTTAGGGCCCAATGTTAAAAATATGTTCCTCACTGGTGGCCATTTTGGATATAGCTGTGACCTGAAAAACAACTTTTCGTAGGGTATTAAGGGGGTTCGCTACTCCATTTGAAAATAAATAGGATTTCAAATAAATGTGATTTTTTGTTAAAAAACTAAAAAAGAAGTAATTTAAGTGAAAAAAATTCATAGGTTGATGATCTCGTTTTTGAGATTTAAGTGATTGAAAGTTTGGCGGGAAAATGAACTCCTCGGATTTTTCATAGGATTAACATTAGCCAGGTTTGATCAGAAATGAACGTGACAGAATAAATAAAATCTGATAAAATTTTCGCAGAATGTTCATAAAGATGTTTAAAATGAAATTATGAGAAAAAATAAGGGGGTCCATGGGCAAAAAATCGTAATGCTTTTAAATGGATAAAACCAGAGAATTCCGAGAATCTGACAGAAATTCCAAAACATGAGGAGCGAACCTCCTTCGGCAATCTTGGTTGAGGTGCGAACCCGAGAAACAACTTTTTTGTGGGGGCCACCAAAGGACCATCTAACAAAGTGTGGTGGCCCAGAAGTTACAGAGGAAGATCTTTAAAGAAAAAAAATACGCCGGACGAGAGACGGACGGACGTACGGTCGACGGACGAAAAGTGATGACAAAACTCATCCTTGTTTTAGCAAAGTAAGCTAAAAAGCTGCAAGTAAAAGCCCCAAAATAATAGACTATTTTCTCTTTGAAAAACTAACGTGAATTTTGGACTATAGACTGCACACTTTCAAAGACGAATTTCTCAAATTAAATGAA
This sequence comes from Modiolus philippinarum, assembly GCA_002080025.1. Taxonomy (NCBI): domain Eukaryota; kingdom Metazoa; phylum Mollusca; class Bivalvia; order Mytilida; family Modiolidae; genus Modiolus; species Modiolus philippinarum. Next base: position 140,232 of record MJUU01037830.1, read on the forward strand.
AATCTTTTCTGGTTAATGGAGTTTTTTCACGTGATGATATATTTGTTTTGCAAGCTCTGTTTGAAATACTCAATTCTAGAAAGAAAATATTATGTGTTTTTCGATATCCACAGAGTCCTTGTTTCAGAAATTCGCAATATATAAGTTCACAAGAATATTACTGGAATTTGTTTTGTTCACTAACATGAATGATAACGTAGATAAGATGTCATGTTTGCAAGTAAAACTAGAAGTGTGTTTTTGATACAAAACGAATGTCTTCTTCCCCAAAGTAGGTATTATTCTTTGAGTGATAAAAAACAAGTAAGTTTTAAGTTGCCACCAGGTGGTCGATCATTCCAGCTAGACGATATGAACAACTTGGAATGATGCTCACCAATCTTGTGAAGTTTGGTTGAAATCCGATGGAAATTGTAGGAGAATTTGCGTCTTCAAACTTAATTTTGCAAAATTCTAGGTAATAAAGGGGCATACATGTAACTCCCACAAAAATCAGCCGAACAATCTGGCGAGATGATATGTACAACTAGGCATGATGAAATCCGATAAAAGATTTAGGAGAATTGGCGTCCACAAACTTTGTGACGGACGGATTTACAGACTTACTGACGACAGACGGAAAAGACATGATTGGAAAAATTCAAGGGGAAATCCTATGTGCTCTTATCCCATACAGTTGTATCTGAAATGACAATTCATACGTATACTTAAATAAGTTTTTGCGTTATCAATGTCATATCACTCGAAATTACAAAAGTAGCATCTTGAAAAGGGGTATATCTTAAAGTTAGCAACATTTTTATACGACCGCAAAAATTTTGCGGTCGTATTATGGTATGGCACTGGCGTCGGCGTCTGTGGACAGCATAGCTTTAGTTCTAGTGAACGGATTGTTGTCAAATTTTAGTATGATGTTTGTTAACACAAGCTTAAGCCCGGGTTTTAATTTCGCGTTCCCTGCCCAACCCGTTTTTGAAAAAGAGGCAAAAAAGGAGCCAAAAGGGGTAAAATTAGGTATTTTCGTGTCTGTGGACAGCATAACTTTGGTTCTAGTGGATGGATTGTTTTCAAATCTTAGTATGATGTTTCTTGGAACATTTTTGAGAAACCTATTTTTCCTTTAGGTTTTTGCCCCACCCATTTCAGAATTAGAGGCCAAAAAAGGGTTAAATAAGGTGTTTTCACATATTTGACTGTAGAATCTTTATTATTTATTGGATTTTGATGGGGTTTGTTTCAGTGTGCTCCTGAGGAAATTTCCAATCTGGTGTATGCCAACGGATTTCACGTAGCATGTACCACTCACGAGATAAATGGGGCCCAACAGGGGCAAATCTAAAAAAAAAAAAAATTTTTTATTTTAAGTCCGATTTCGATGCGGTTTTTTTCAATGGATTCCTTGCGAAAAATTAAGAAAGAATTCAGCTTTTAGATTTTAGGTAACTTGTTTCCTTTCCCAGCTATGAGGGGCCGAACCGGGCCAAAATTGCGAATTTGCAGATTATGTAGAATTTTTATTTTTCATCGGATTTCAATGAGATTTTTTTCTTTGGATTCCTCTTGATCTAAGCTTTCAGTAGTATGTCAACGGATTTTTTGTAGGTCTTACCGTTTCCGAGCTACAAGGGGTCAAAGGGGCCAAAAATGCAATTTTTCTAAATATGTCAAATCTTTATTTTTCATCGGATTTCGATGGGATTTTTTTCTTTGGATTCCTCTTGATCTAANTTTCAGTAGTATGTCAACGGATTTTTTGTAGCTCTTACTGTTTCGGAGCTACATGGGGTCAAAGGGGCCAAAATTGCAATTTTACTAAATGTGTCATATCTTTATTTTTCATCAGATTTCGATGGATTTTTTCTTTGAATTTCTATGGATGTAAAGTTTTAGTTGATAGTACATATTTTGCATAGCTCTTACGGTTTTTTATCAGTAAGTAATCAAAAGGGTTTTTTCCCTATTTTGTTTCTAGCTAATAACTGTGTCTAGCTTCTTTTTGTGTCCATCTAATTATTGTGTCAAGCTCTTTACTGTGTCCACATTCACTTTAAACTACCTTTGTTGAAATTTCAGTGGTCGACATGCTGCGGTCGTATCATGCTGCGCTCGGCGTAGCCCTTTATTAATGTATTGTACAGCTGTTTGTGCCAACTTTTTACTACGTTATGGATGGAAAGATTTATAAGGTACAATTCTTGATTTTATTCAATGGTCTTGTTCACCAGAATTTCATTTGCCCCCATGAGTCGAAGATTCTGGGCATATAGTTTTTGGTCTGTATGTCTGTCTATTTGTTTGTATGTTTGTCCACGAACATTGGATAAACAATAAACTGATATGGGGTAAATGCCCATGAGACAAAGTCTCTACAAGTAAATGGTAAAACAAATAGAACAACGTTTTTGTTGTTCTCCTTCATCTTGAAGTCACCATGATTAAGGCATCGACAATGAGCTTTGTTCATGCCTTACGGTATTTCAAGACGACCCCTAGCACCGGTTTCGAGCGGAATTCATTGCTAATTGTCGATCAACGCCACATCCTCATGGATGCGGGGTTGTCAACAAATATATATCAAACTGACAAAGAGCTCTTACAAACAACATCATCCGTTGTCCGACAAAAGCACTAGTGTCCAAAGCTAGTGGACAATAACAACATATGGATAAACACATTGCACACATCAAGTCGATTGCAAGAAAACTTGGCATAATGAAACAGTGAGATGTAGGCACTATAACCTGGCGGTCAATATAACATTTGGAAATGCAAAAAGCTGCAAAATTCGATTTTTTAAACTAAAGACGAATTGTAATATAATTTGCTTACACATATTTTAATGCAAAGAGTACTTCTTAAAACATATATTTGATATAATTGGTGTTTTGGGAATAAAAGTTGAGTTAGTAGATTTTTACTTGCATACATTTAATGTAAAAGTACTTCAGAAGGCGTGTCACTCTTCGAGTTTTTGACTTTGTGTCAGATGTTTTAGCTACTCTGAACTTATCTATCGTAATGCTTTAATTTTTTGCACAATGAAAATACATCTTAAAAGACTTGTGAAAAATAAAAATTATGAAATTCTAAATACTTCAAAGTATACTGAATGCAATGTCAATGAAAATATAGAGGAGTTCGGTTCCCGCCTAAGCACACTGGCCTATATATATATTTTTGCTAAAATTATTTATTGACAATATTTGCAATATTCTAACCCAATTAGCCATCCCTCGGGGGGGGG
>MJUU01037830.1:153460-164156 GCA_002080025.1 Modiolus philippinarum
CTGAACTCGGACGTAAACTTGAATGTAAGTCATTCAAGCGGAAAATATAGGTCAAAGAGACCCAATTTTCTTGGAGGCTGTGAGATAGCCCAAGATGCATCTATATACAAAGTTTGATGATCCTACCCTTCATAGTTACCAGGATATATACCTAAATGCGGACGCGGACGCGGACGTAGACGCGGACTTCGGGGGTACTCCAATAGTCCTCCTCAACTTCGTTGAGGCGAACTAGAAATGATGTTTTAGTTTATGGTGAAGTTGTAATTATGCATTTTACAACAATGTCATTAAACGTAATATCAGATATCCTGTATTAATTCTGCTGTTGCATAATGTAGGGTCAAATTCTTGAAAGAACCCCCCCCCCCACCTAATTATTACAAACTTTAGTTTTACAAGGACCATAGGGTCGTTTCTATAAATTTGTTATAACCCGTCAGACTTACGCCCTCAGAGTTATAACTAATGCTTACTCATTACATTAGTGTAGAATGAACTACCGACCCACATATTTGTAAAGAGCAGAAAAAAGTTAATGATGAACCGGAGTGAAAGAAATTTGTAAGAAAATAAGAATATCTCTTCAATTGCAGTCATGCACGCCATTTGTGACGATAAAAAATCCGGGGCTAATATATGTCAAAGGCAGAAAGGTATATACGACGTGAAAGAGGAATACTTGTGATAAACGCCAATGTGTTACTCGACATTTTCACTTTCCTTAATGGAATGAGACTATTTGATTATTCCTTCATAATTACTTCGTTATTATACCCCGCCACACGTAGTGGCGTGGTATTATGTGATACCCTCAGTCGTGTGTCCGTCCGTCCGTCCGTCTGTCCGCCCGTCTGTCCGTCCCCCGAAGGTTTCCGACTGATAACATTTGAATGAAATAACATACAATCTTCAAACTTGGTATGTAGCTTGTTCACCACAAAACTCAGGTCGAGTTCGAATATGGGTTCAGAGGTCCAAGGGGTTCTGGAGTTATGCCCCTTGATACTCGAAATTTTGTGAAACGTGGCGGGGTATCATGTAATCCACCATTACTATTTTTTACATATGGAAGAAATTTGTTGTTTTTCAGGGTTGGGGTTGTGGATATAGAACATTACAGACAATTTGTTCGTGGATAAATTACCAACAACAATCAGAAAAGACAATCCCAACAATCACCGACATTCAGCAGGCATTAACAAATATGGAGGACAAGCCGCCATCATTTGTAGGTTCCCGCCAATGGATAGGAAGCTTTGAAGTTTCCATAACTGTAGATTACTTTTTTGATGTAAGTAAGTTAATCATTTTAAACTTCCATTGTTGACAATAGCTACCTTACGTCTTGTACTTATATATCTGATACATTAAGAAAAAGGTTCTAAAACTAAAAAAAGTGTCTCCCTCTTGCATAGCTCTTTTCTTAGCTGGTTTTGGCTTTCCTATTTAGATCCTTGGTAATTAGTCCCCTACCGGCGATAGCCGAAGGGGACTTTAGGTTTGCACTCCGTCCGTCCGTCCGTCCGTCCGTCTGTCTGTCTGTCCGTCAGTCCCGCATAAGTTTTCCGCATTTTTTTCTAAACCAATGTAGGCATTGATCTAATATTTGGTATGTGAGTCTACCTCAATGAGTTACAGATTAAGTTTAAGTTTGGTTCCTGTCCACATATTTTTGACAGAGTTAAAGGCCTTTGACCTAGAAAATTTTAGCAAAATATCAGTTTTCCGCACTTTTTTTTTCTACACCATTGCAGGTATTGATCTAATATTTGGTATGTAAGTCTACCTCAATGAGTTACAGAACAAGTTTAAGTTTCGTTCCGGTCAACTGATTTTTGACAGAGTTATGGGCCTTTGACTTAGAAAATTTTAGTAAAATATCAGTTTTCCGCATTTTTTTTCTAAACCAATGTAGGCATTGATCTAATATTTGGTATGTGAGTCTACCTCATTGAGTTACAGATTAAGTTTAAGTTTGGTTCTTGACAGAGTTAAAGGCCTTTGACTTAGAAAATTTTAGCAAAATATCAGTTTTCCGCATTTTTTTTTCTAAACCATTGCAGGTATTGGTTTGATATTTGGTATGTGAGTCTACCTCAGTGAGTTACAGAACAAAATTAAGTTCGGTTCCAGTCCACTGATTTTTGACAGAGTTGTGGGCCTTTGACTCAGAAAACTTCTTTACTATTTTTGCTGGTGTAACAAAGCCTTGCTTTCCGGTAGGGGACTTGGTATTGCCTTGCAATACGATCCACACTTGTTTGTTTTATATCAGCTTTCACACATATTTCGGTTTATGGATTCACATGTTCAAATGTTTTGATTGATATGCACCAAGAAACATTAGTTGTCGAAATGGCCATATGTAGAAACGTAATTAACAGTAACTAAAGAATTTTGTCACATATGATATAAGTCAGGCCCGACAACGTGACTTACATGTTTGAATTACATTAATGGACGGGGATACTAATCCCTATCAAGATTTTATTTTTTGGCATAAGATTTAAAAAAAAACAGAATGGAGAAATGGAGAATGGAAAAAGTAATAGGTCAAAGAAAAAAAAGCTGTGAGTATCATGCGATATGCCCATCAGAATGGAAGTTCATTGTACCGTTTCCCGAATCCAAGGCAAGGAAAGAAAGAAAGAAAATCCGAAAATCCTTGTCAAGGTTAGGTTCACGAAACCTTAGAATAAACTAGAAAAATGTGAGCAAAGGTCACTTATATCATACCCCCACTCCCCCTAAAAAAATCAAATCAATTTTTTTAATAGATGATGCACAATGGCAATGTACACCTTAACATTCTGTGAAAGTTTCAATAAATTTAATCTAGTGTTGTAGGCGGAATTGTCGCCACAAAGTAAGTACACTATGGCGGACGGACGAACGAACGGACGAACGGACAGACGGACGGACGGTCGAACGAACGGACGGAAGGACATCATGATCACTATATACCGCCCGCTAAAGCGGGGATATAAAAAAGGAGATCCGAAAATCCTTGTCTAAGTTTAAGAAAAAAAATAATTTTTTTAAGAGAGGGTTTTCCTCTAACAATGAATCATCCATGCATTTTTTTATTATTAAGGTAAAAAATTACAAAGTTCCCGCGACAACCGAAATATTTACGCCAAATTTTGCTGTATCTCGAATGGCACCTTTTGCAGATTTACATCGCAATGATCAACAAGAAGACGTGTGCTTGCAACGTAGTGTCTTTATACTTATGCAGTTATCATTCATTTACAGGGCATTTGTAATACAAAATGTACGGTTGGACACTATGCTTTAAAGTCAACTACCCATCATTAATCGCTTTGATAGTTAAAATGAAAATTCAAATACTGAATGAGGGTTGGAAACTCTCTCCAAATTGGTTTTTGCCATGATTTCAACATTTGATATATTTGCAGTATGTCGATATAAATTTTTGAAAATATCTGTCTTGTCTACCTCGGGCTATTGTTTCCAACTGCAGTCTAAATGCCAATCGTCTTATCCTGCGTAATGGAGCAATGAACAGCAAGTTGATTTTTTGCTTTTCGTGCAGAATTTTTAAAATATGGTAAATTAAAGCAAAGCACGGAAACCATTTTTCAGGAGCTGTACGTTTGGCAAATAACTTTGCGCGTTTTAAATTAACGGCGTGCAATCGCATACCAGAAACTGTGCTACAGCACACTCCTTTAACCGTCGATGGAACTATTGGTTTTTCAGTTGTTTCTAAATCATATTTTCTTGTACTACACAATTGTGCTTGTATTCAGAAGCAAAAAGTGCACCTGATACCAAGCCATTGCAAGGCTTTATTTCAAAATATTTCCAAATGAATTTAATTTTTAACGTAGTAAAATCTGTATCCATTTTTCTGTTGTAGGTGCCATGTAAAATAGTGAATGTAAGAAAAGGGGCGGACTTGATTGATTATTTATCAGTCATTGAAGATCATTTCCAGAAATTTGGATCACCAATTATGATGGGTATGTATCTATACAATTGTGTCGACGTTGACCCAGTTTTACTCCTCGATAAATTTAGTTCATCGCTCTATTTTCTTGCATAAGCCTGAAAAGAATTCATTGATATTTTGCGCAATGTTGTATCACAAGTAGATATGCATGCTCATAATTGTCCACATTGCCAATATGGCCGCCAAAACTTGTCTGCAGCCCTTATCATCGAGACCATAAAATTATGTGACATGCTACCTTTCTGTTAATTTTCATTGAATTTTCAAACATAATAAAGAGGAAAGAGATAAGATAAACATGAGCCACAAACAATGTTGCCATTACAAATTAATATGATAAACATGACTGTTACATCACGAAACTACCCTTATTCAGCTATAGCTCCCCTATTTTAAATGTATGCTAAGCAGTCGGGTTCCCTATTCATGAATAACAAAATACCGAAGTTACTGTTAATTTATTTTCTGCATATGCGCATTTCAACTACTTATGTCTCATCAGTGCAGATCGAACCAAACCATTTGGAAGCCCATTAACCGAAAAACGTATAAAAGCAGATAGAGAACAAATCACCAAAAGGATCTAAATAGAAAGCCAAAATTCAGCTAAGGACAGAGCTATGCATGAGGGAGACACTCCTTAGTTTTAAATAAAATTTTGTAAAATTTAGATATTGCAAGTTTCAATAAAATCGGGTTTCGGGTCAGCACCGATATACTGACTACTGGGTTGGTGAACCCCTCGGGGACTAATAGTCCACCAGCACACCAGCAGAGGCATCGACCCAGTGGTAATAAATAACAAAATACCGAAATTATATTTATTTATACCCTTGATATAGGGTCTGGTTTAAAATTAAATAAATTTTAAATTTTAACTCGAAGAAATTTTGTTTTTTCAAAATTTAAAGTTAATTCAATTTTCAACTAGACCCTATATCAAAAATCTGAGATACAGTTTTGTTGCATTTTAATGGATCTTTCAGATAAAGCAAACAAAATTTAGCTATCTGTTAAGATGTAAAAGTTATTTTCATTTAAAAAATATCACCTTAAAAACTAAATTTTTTGCTAAATATGGTAAATTAGACATTGAATCTTAAAAGGAATACTTTTTAAATAACATTAAGATTCAATTAAATCATTTTCCTTTAATTTGATACCTTGTTTGTCATTGTATCTTCATTAATAACAAAGTTACAGGTTTTCAAAGTCAGGGACCGAAATTTTCCTTCAGAAGACTGTTGTGATACCTTAATAAAGAACAACGTTGAAAATTTTTATTGTTCCAGTTGAGTGGGGTCAAAATTATTTTCTTTTTGAACACGAATTGTTATGATTTACAACTTTTGAATGTAGCTGTTATAATGGTAGTTTTTGCAGATGGCCATTTCGACAACATGAAGTGTACTTTTAGTATATCTGGTAGTTTCACACCATATCTGAAGAAGAGTTGTGCTTAAATTAACGAAAGACAGACAGACGCAAGACAAACAGGATGATTTCTAGATACAACTCTTTACTTCGTTTACTAGGGTATTGAGCAAAAAACTTGCAACAATAAGCATTTATGTCAGAGGAAGCTTCTTAGCCTCTTGTTATACATAACTTTGATTGCTTTGCTTGTTTTAGGTGGCGACACAGACAATGCATCCAAGTGTGTATTGGGTGTGTGTTTGGAATCGAAGTCTTTACTTATTTTAGTAAGTTTTCATTGAGTTAAGAAATGGTGTTGCCTTGTATTTATATATTGCACAAACGAGGGTTATATATTAAAGTACTGAAACGAGCAATAAGTAAGACGTTAAAGAGAATAGGAATGGGATATCCTTATGACGATCAGGCCCATCGTCAGGGCAAGGAATTCTGCTAAAAGACGTTAACAGTGACAAAAAAGAGCCGATAAAGGGCATTTCTGCCCCTCTAAACTGCATTATAATTTGTAATATATTCGCGAGTACTTATTTTCGCGAACATTCCTTTCTGGCTAAGTTCGCGTGTATGTAATTTCGCGGAAGTGAGTGCTTTCCTCACTACTTAAATGTTAAATTATTACATTCGCGAGTACTTATTTTCGCGGAAAGTTGCGTCCCGTGACATTCGTGAAATTAAGTCCACCGCGAAAATTAGTACAATTACAGTAGTTCGTGATTGGCATACTGTTTTTCCACCAATCTTGACATTTTAATACGGCTTACAACTTTGATGCTAATGCTGTGAATGAAACACTTGGTAAGCATAACACAATTTACTGTTTATTTTACAACTTGGGTATTTTATAACTTGAACAAACTGAGTCGATGTCCCTGTTGCTGGAAAAAAGAACTCCGAGTGTATTCATCAGCTAGTAGTGAGATTTGTTTGACCTGAACATAAGCATTATTTTTTAGAAAATTCCAACCCCTGAAATTACTGAGGCTTCATTCCGTGTATTGCACTCGTTAGATGTACCTGGTATGGGATTTGACCTCCTATTTCGATATCGTTGGTAATAAGTACTTCTTACTTAAGATTTATTCTGGATTATGGCTTTCCATATTATTTGACTCTAATGCTGCTGATGAGAGGTTATAGGGTTGGTAAGTCTCGTCATGTGACACCGAGAAATCACGATAAAATTGCAATTTGAAAACGTTTCCCGCCAAATTATGACGTTGCAGGATTGTGACGTTCAAATTTTTTGCTTGAAACGTCATATGTTTTTGTTTAAAATGCAACTTCCGGGTACAAGTTTTGGTCCCGGAAGTTCCAAAATTAGACGAGACTTACAGACCCTATTCCTTGAAACACGTGTACAACATATCAAAATTTACCGTTTATTATGCAACTTATGTATGTTTGTATTTTACAATTGCATATCGTGATAAATTATCATACCCCCGCTTGAAAAGTGGGGGTATATAGTGATGAGGTTGTCCGTCTGTCCGTCCGTCCGTTACACCTGCGGGTGACTTGACTTGACTTAAACCCTTTCATCTATTCCTTGACAAAGGTCGTCAGTGAAAGATTTCCATTTCCTTCTGTCCTGGGCTACCTTTTCGATTTGCCCCATGGCTTGCCCTGTTGTTTCCCCTCCTGCTCAGTAGATCTTCTCCAGGAGTTCTTTGGCGGACCTTGTTTTCTTTGTCCTTGAGGGTTCCATCCCAGTGCCTGGTTTACAATGTTTTTTTGGGGGGCTTTCTGAGAGAATACTCAATCAAGTTCCACTCTCATTTCTTCATCTGTGTATCTATTGGGAGTTGGTTTGTCCCTGACCATAGTTCTTCATTGATCACCATATCCTGCCATTTGATTTTCAGGATGCTTCTCAAACATCCGTTGGTAAATGTTTGGAGCTTGTGAGATGCTGCTTTTGTTGTTCGCCAGGTCTCAGAGGCGTATAGTAGCACATATTTTTCGTTTGAATTAAAAATTCTAAGTTTGGTGTTACTTGACATTTGTAAAGACGATATAGAAACATAACACAACTGACTTGTTGAACGTTTACTTGTAATCTACATGCGTGGTCACGGCAACGCGCCGTGTGTACGTTACAATGCATATCGCGACGTTAGGGGACATCGTATCCCGCGTAATTCCCGACAACATTTGTGATGAAGTCCATATTGGGCGTAAGGTCTTAAAACAGCCGGTGCTTTTCCAATTCTGCATTTTATGTCTTTGTCTGTGCCACCATCATTACTCACAATACAGCCAAGGTATGTAAATTTTTCTACATCTTCCAGTTTTTCTGTATTTATTTTAAATCTTGTTGTATTTAACCCGTTTATATTCATTGTTTTTGTTCTTGCTTGGTTTATATGGAGTCCTATCTTTTTACCCTGTTGTTCTCCAGTTGATATTTTAGCTTCAAGATCTACATGTCTGTGTGAAAGGAGGGCAATATCGTCAGCAAAGTCTAGGTCTTCAAGATGTTTTTGAAATGTCCACTGTATACTAGTACCTCTTGTGTGTGTTTCTGTTGTTGCTTCCATGACCCCATTTACAGCCAACAAAAAGAGGAAGGATGATAATAAGCATCCTTGACGCACTCCTGTTAGTATGTTGAATGGTGCTGTAAGGGAGTTTTTGTGGATAACTTGACAGGTGCTTGGTTCGTATGCCGATCTTATTATCTTTATCAGTTTTTCTGGAACACCATGGTGATGTAAGAGTTTTCAAAATGATGATATGTCCACGCTATAAGTCCACAAAGCATATATAAAATGATGAATTCCATTCTATGGACTGTTTGATGACGGTCCTAAGTATGGTCTGTGCAAGATCTATTTTGCCTAAAACCAGCTTGTTCATCCCGGAGACATGTATCAACAGCTGCCTTCATTCTTTCCAGCAGTATTCTGTTTAGGATCTTACTTGAAACAGAAAGTAATGTAATTCCTCTCCAGTTTTCACACTCTTTGATCGGCAAAATAAGACTTAAATTTAAGAACTTCCAAAACAACAATGCAAAAAACTTTCATAAATATAACACAGATCTACTCAAAGGTAGAAACATTAACAAAATTAACACCTAGAACTTTCCAATCGCTATTATCAGGCACTCACAGATCTACATGAGGAAAATACTTCAGTGGAAGAAGAATGGGAAAAAATCAGAAATGTGTGGAAGGAGACATGTGAAAAAGACTAGACAACATCAGGAATGGTTAAGTTTAGACACCTGCACGTACCCATCTCTTATCCATTACTCCTCCTGAATCAGTGAAAAGATTTTCATGAAACTTTAATACAGTCTTTATGACATAATGTAGATATGCATCTCCTATTTCAGAATTTGATTTAATTGATTTTTGGGGTTTCCTGTAGAAAAACAAGGACTTAGCCATTACATTACTAGTGGGTACCCATTTTTTATCCGTTACTCCTCCTGAACCACTGAATAGAGTTTCATGAAACTTTGAGACAGTCTTTATGACATAATGTAGATGTGCATCTCATATTTCAGAATTTGATTGGATTGATTTTTCGGGTATCGAATAGCAAAACATGGACTTAGCCATTAAGTTACAGGTGGGTACCAATCCCTTATCCGCTACTCCTCCTGAACCATTGAATGGATTTTCATGAATCTTTAACACAGTCTTTATCACATAATGTAGATGTGCACCTCCTATTTCAAATTTTGATTTGATTAATTTTTGTGGTTTCCCATAGCAAAACAAGTACTTAGTCATTACATTATAAGTATGCACCCATCTCTTATCCGCTACTCCTCCTTAACCACTGGATAGATTTTCATGAAACTTTAACACAAGCTTTATGACATAATTTAGATGTGCACCTCCTATTTCAGAATTTGGTTTGGTTGATTTTTATACCCCCACTTTATAGAGAGGGGGTATACTGCATTCACCTTGTCCGTCCGTTCGTCCGTCCGTCCGTTCGTCCGAAAAAACATTTCGTCGCATTTTTCTCAGCTTCTACAAGAGGGATTGATTTCAAAATTGGTATGCAGCCTCAATATGGTTAGTTGTAAAGAACGTCCTATTTTGAGTCCTGTCGGGTGTGTACTTCCTGTTTGACGAAATATGACTGTTACGAAATTTGTGAAAACATGAATTTTTTGTCGCATTTTTCTCAGCTTCTTCAAGAGGGATTGATTTCAAAATTGGTATGCAGCCTCTATTGATTTCAAAATTGGTATGCAGCCTCTATTTGGTTAGTTGTAAGGAACGTCCTATTTTGAGTCCTGTCGGATGTGTACTTCCTGTTTGACAAAATGTGGACTTTGTCATTAAATGTAGTGAAAACATGAATTTTTTGTCGCATTTCCACTGGAGAGATTGATTTCAAAATTTGTATTCAGCTTCTATTGATTTCAAAATTGGTATGCAGCCTCTATTTGGTTAGTTGTAAGGAACGTCCTATTTTTAGCCCTGTCTGATGTGTACTTCCTGTTTGACGAAATGTGACTGTTACGAAATGTAGTGAAAACGTGAATTTTTCGCCGCATTTTTCTAAGCTTCTACAAGAAGGTGATTTCAAAATTGGTATGCAGCCTTTATATGGTTAGTTATAACGAACGTCCTATTTTGAGTCCTGTCAGATGTGTACTTCCTGTTTGGCGAAATGTGGACTTTGTTACGAACTGTAGTGAAAACATGAGTTTTTCGTCGCATTTTTCTCAGCTTCTACAAGAGGGATTGATTTTAAAATTTGTATGCAGCCTCTATATGGCTAGTTGTAAGGAACGTCGTATTTTGAGTCCTGTCGGATGTGTACTTCCTGTTTGACGGAATGTGACTGTTACGAACTGTAGTGAAAACATGAATTTTTCGTCGCATTTTTCTCAGCTTCTACAAGAGGGATTGCTTTTCAAAATTGGTATGCAGCCTCTATATGGTTAGTTATAAGGAACATTCTTTTTTGAGTCCTGTCTGATGTGCACTTCCTGTTTGACAAAATGTGGACTTTGTCACGAAATGTAGTGAAAACATGAATTTTTCGTCGCATTTTTCCCAGCTTCTACTAGAGGGATTGATTTCAAAATTGGTATGCAGCCTTTATATGATTAGTTATAATGAACGTCCTATTTTGAGTCCTGCCAGATGTGTACCTCCTGTTTGGCGGAATATGGACTCTGTTACGAACTGTAGTGAAAACATGAATTTTTCGTCGCATTTTTCTCAGCTTCTACAAAAGGGATTGATTTCAAAATTTGTATGCAGCCTCTATATGGTTAGTTGTAAGGAACGTCCTATTTTGAGTCCTGTC